>VCCN01004666.1:3766503-3778057 GCA_006491835.1 Architeuthis dux
GCTTGTCACAGACTCTGTTGTTGTCACTCTCCGAAACTGTGCCACTGTAGTGAAATGCTGGAGCCACGGACAAGATGCAGATCATGATCATGTTGATGATGACTGTGATGGTATTGGAAATGATGATGATGTTTTTAGTAATGAAAACAATGGTGATGTTTTTGGTGATGAAGATGATGCTGATATTTTTGTTTATGAAAATGATGTTGATGTTTTTGGTTATGAAGATGATGCTGATATTTTTGTTTATGAAGATGATGTTGATGTTTTTGGTTATGAAGATGATGCTGATGTTTTTGTTTATGAAGATGATGCTAATGTTTTTGGTTATGAAGATGATGCTAATGTTTTTTGTAATGAAAATAATGGTGATGTTTTTGTTTATGAAGATGATGCTGATAATTTTGGTTATGAAAATGATGCTGATATCTTTGGTTATGAAAATGATGCTGATGTTTTTTGTAATGAAAATAATGGTGATGTTTTTGGTGATGAAGATGATAGTTGTTAGGATGATGATGATAATGACAATAGATGTTGCTGAGCAATTTTCAACTATTTTTGACATTACAGCTGTCATGGGTGTATGGGAACTCTTTGGTTAAGGGCAGGGGGCTTGATTTGCCCCAGATTTTACACAGATTAAAAACACAAGTACTAATTTCCAATAAAAAAAGTCTTTTTATGAATCAACAATACACAGTTAGTACAAATCACATAAGATGCAATTTGAAAGAAATATTGTTTTCTGCCTTTCTTAACGGCAAAAATATCAACTGCCCGAATTTTCCCCAACTGTTTTGCCTGAATTTGGGAGGGCAGTTGCTCCCCCTGCCTCTGTGGGCCTGAGCATCTATGATCACGATGATATTGACGCTGATGTTTGTGGTCATATAGATGATAGGATGATGATGATGATGGCAATATAGAAGTTGCCGAGCAATTTTCAACTATTTTTTGACATTACAGCTGTATAAAATTATATTTGTCAGAGTATCTGTGTTTGCCTCTCTCTCTTTCTCTCTCTCTCTCTCTCTCGTTATCCCCATTTAGCAATTGTGAGTGAAAGGGTTAAATATCTAACAAAAACATTCTGTCTTCCATTCATAACATTTTATTAGAAACCGTCAACCAAAACTGTCAACATCAACATAGGTTTCTTCAGTTTACAAGTTGGTCTGGCTGGCTGTGTACGTATCACGCTGCACCATTGGAGCTAGAGGGCTGAAAATTTAAACAATTACTCCTTATGTCTAGAAAAAACTTTTTTCTTTTTTTTTTTTAAAATCCCCTCCTAAATAGGTTTTAGTAGGGTTCTGTTTACAATGTAAGTTTATGCTAAATTGAATCCTTAGTTTGTGTCCGGCAGGGTTCACTCTTGTTTTTTTTTTTAAATTTGGACTTTTTTTTTATAGTGATCACTGTCCAACAAAATGCTAGAGACGTTCATTCATTGATCACCCCTTTATCCAATTTTTTAATTGATCACCCCCAAAACGGCATGCTGCCAAAAGATGTTGGTCACCTGATGGTTTCTATTGAGTTACTAACCAGACCTGTTTTTTTTTTTTAACTATTCATTTTTTTCTTCTTCCTGCTGTCATTGTCCAATCTCAAAACATTTTGTAGTCGTACTGCACGCACTTGCACTGGCATGACTGGCCGGAAGGCCGTATGTTTTGTATATAAAAAGAATTGTAGGGTTAAATCTTTTTCATAAACAGTAACTCTCACACGAACACACAACGTAAAAATTGATGGGTATGCATTGATGCAGAAATATTTATTCAGACGTATACAATATCGCCCATAAATGAGTTCACCCCGACCACTTTTTAATAGAAAGTTAATCATCTTCTAAACCAAACATAGCAGGATCTTATTATTTCTAGTGAAACATTACACAATCAAAACAGATATTATCAGGTATTATTCAGGACCAAACTCTCCAGCATTGAAACCCTGTTGCCAAAAATATTTTTTCTTAGTGTTGTACTCATCTTTGGACAGCAACATATTCATATTTTTGGCAACAGATTTTCAATGCTGTAGTGTTTGGTCATAAATAATACCCGATAATATCCGTTTTGATTGTGTAATGTTCCACTAGAAATAATAAAATCCTGTTCTATTTGGTTTAGAAGAAAATTAGATTTGTATTAAATAGTGATAGGGGTGCACGTATTTATGGGCGATACTATTCATACTCATCATGATATTTAGATATAAATATGCACTCACACAAACACACACACACATCTACTTTTTGTTTCTCTGTCCATAACAATGGACTCTTCTACTTATAGGTAATAAATTTGCCGATAAAAATATCTCCTACCCACCTTTTGAAACAATGGGCTCTTCCACTGAAAGTTTCTTTTCAAATATATCCATGAATTCTTTTCACCGGGATTAACTTATACATATATATATATTCATGTAAATTTGGAGAAATATATATAGATACATGGTGGATATGGTTAGACAATGTGGAAAAGAAAGATTGAGAAAAGCGTGTTACGTCTCAAACATGTTTATTATCTTCATGATAATAAACATGTTTGAGACGTATTATCTTTTTGATAATAAACATGTTTGAGACGTAACACGCTTTTCTCAATCTTTCTTTTCCACATTGTCTAACCATATCCACTATTCTGTCGGATTCCCTCACATCCATACAACAAACATACACTAGACTTTATGAGCATTTGTACATATGTATTGTAATGTGAAGTTGATAAGGATATTGCCACAATACACACAGAAGATTTTTAGTTCTGCTAATACTTTTTACATACATAGATTTAGGGTATACATCTGTACATGGACACCTATAAACAAGCAAATTTGCATGTGTTTATTCCTAAAAGATTGTATGGGAAATCAAATCTGAATTTTGAGATTCAAAGTTAAATTGGGTTTTGTAAGTTTTTATCAAAAATCATTGTCACATTTTTTGTGTACCAATACCATAAGCCTCATTTCTATGCCAGTTGATTTTTATTGACATGTTTTGTATTTACCTTTCTTATATACAGTGATGGAAATAGGTTTTGGGAACTAGGTATACACTAAGGCCGGATTTGGGGAACTAGGTGTACAGTAAGGCTGAATTTTGGAACTAGGTATACATCAGGGCAGAGTTTGGGGGAACTCGGTATACAGCAAGGTTGAGTTTTGGTAACTGGGTATACAGTAATGCTGCGTTTTTGAAACTGAGTATACAATAAGGCAGAGTTTTGGGAACTGGGTATACCGTAATGCTGCATTTTGGGAACTAGGTATACGGTAAGGCAAAGTTTTGGGAACTGGGTATACAGTAAGGCTGAGTTTTGGGAACTAATTATATAGTAAGGCAGTTTTAGGAACTAGGTATACAGTAAGGCTGCATTTTGGGAACTAGGTATATGGTAAGGCAGAGTTTTGGGAACTGGGTATACAGTAAGGCTGAGTTTTGGGAACTAATTATATAGTAAGGCAGTTTTGCGAACTGGGTATACAGTAAGGCTGCATTTTGGGGACTAGGTTTTGGTCAGGCTGAGGTTTTGGAAACTAGGTATATGGTGAGCCTGAGTTTAGGAACTAGGTATATGGTAAAACTACCTTTTGAGAACTGGGTATATGGTAAAGCTGAGGTTTTGGGAACTAGGGATATAATAAAGCTGAGTTTGGGGAACTAGATGCATGGTAATGTCTCCATTAGTAGATATTGAACATACAAAAAACCTGGAAATTGAGAAGTGGGTATACGCCATACTCTCATTACCACCACTGCTTGTATATAAATGTATATATATAAGTAAAAATAAAATGATTTGGGTGTTGCTCAGGTAGGGAAGGAGTGTAGAAGAAGAAAAAGAAGAAAGGATCCAACTAGTTTGAAGAACCAACGAGATTAGTTCACAACGACTAATGCAATGTCCTCTTTCTTCGCACTCAAAGGTAGGCTTGTACTAAACTGACTCGGCAGTGGTTGCTCTCCACTATTACAACTACCTCTACAATTGCCAGCATCCTTCCTTATTGCTACTGCATCTTCCAGACAGACTGACAGAATTTTTTAGAGGTAGCTTAAATATCTCACATGCCAGTGCATTTCAACAACATTTCTTTTTTAAATATAAAAACAGAATACAATTTCTTTTTTACTTGCTTCTTGTTTTCTTTCAATTTGTTCCCCTTTAAAACCAAGAACTAAAACTGAAATCCTAGATAAGCCCCTGATGAACAAAACATGTAAAAATGTTTCACTTTTTAATTTATTCTTATTTTTGGATGAAATATTGTAACACATTATTTTTATTTTGACTAGTTTTTACCTTCATCTTAATTTTTAGTTGTTATAAAATTAAATTAAAAGTCTTGGAACAAGGAATAAAAGAAACAGATTATACACTTTGATCACAGACAAAAGGGCCAGTAGAAAGAAAATATTAATAAAAACAAATTCAGATAAACACGGCTGCTTGCTCCTTCTATAATATTAACAAAATATAATTCTATATTTTGATTTAAAACAAAAGGTTTTATTTTAATTACAATATTTAAAATATTGATACAAAACAAAAAGATTTCTTTAATGTATTCTTATTTTTGGATGAAGTATTGTAACAGATTATTTTTATTATTAATTTTGACTAGTTTTTACCTTCATCTTGATTTTTAGTTGTTTTTATCACAAAGTCAAAGTTGTGATGAAAAGATCGGTCGGGTGGGATCTAAAATAAATTGTTATGTGCTAAACAAACCCAAGTGTTAACTGTATGATATTAATTTCTTTTTCTTAGTAATTTTGTTACTAATTTTACTAATACTAAAAGTAATTCTTGTATTTTTATCTATTTAAATGTTGACTATTATATGTGAGGTGTGCTTGTATATACAAATTGTATACTTTTTTTTTTCACACTAAAATAAAATGTTCTTAAAATATTATGTATTGTGATGCCAAGGGAGGTATACATGTAAATAAATAAATGTGTCAAAGTTGTGATAGAAACAACAAAAAAATAAAGATGAAAGTCAAAACTAGTCAAAAATAATATTTAAAATATTGTTTCACTTTTTGTTATGTTCTTTCTACTGCTTGCCTTATATTATTATTATCACTGTGTTTAAATTCTTAGTGAGGTATGTATGTTCTGTGTTGAAGGTTTTGGAAGTGATTTTTGAAAGAGCTTTATAATACTACTTGTCTTGCTTGGTAGTGTTCGGATTGCATAAGGATGCTTTACTGTCCATACCATATTGATTATCGGCTGGATCTATTGGTTATAGATTTGCTCGTTGTCTGGTCATTTGTTGGCAACATCCGGAGGAACCGTTCCTACCAGAATTGTTTTTGTTTTATCTGACAGGCAGAAGAATGGGATTCCTTACTAGAATTTTTGTTGTCTTTTGTTGATTAAAAACAAACAAATGCTAGCATTCTAAGGGAAATTATGAATCACTGCCACCCGTATATGCTGTGTTGGGGTTGATCAGTTAAAAAGTTAGTTCTTTCGCCTTTTGTTGGGCACTAAAAAGTCCAAATTTTCGAAAAAACAAGGATGAACACTGTTGGACACAAACTAAGGGATCAATTTTGCATAAACTTACATTGTAAATTGAACCCCCTCTAAAAACCTATTATGGGGGGGAATTTTCAAAAAACATAAATAAGAGAAATAATAAAAAATATCAAAATAATAATAACTAGCATTACAAGGGAAATTATGAATCACCGCCACCCATATATGCTGTGTTGGGGGTGATCAATTAAAAAGTTGGAAAAAGGGGTGATCAATGAATAAGTTACTTCTCTCGCCTTTTGTTGGGCTGTGATCACTAAAAAAGGTCTGAATTTAAAGAAAAAAACATGCGGGCACAAACTAGTGACCAATTTAGCATAATAACTTACATTGCATATTGAACCCCCCATCTAAAAACTTATTATGGGGAGGAACTTTAAAAAAAACCAAAAACATTTTCCCTACTCATTAAGGGGAGTGTTTGTGCAAAATTTCAAGTTTCTACTATGAACGGTTATGGCTGGCCAAAGTCCGGATACATAGATACATATAAATGTCTGAACACATGAATAACCTAAACCCAGCAATAAACCAGTGTTGTGGGTAGCTGTGATTAAAAAAATGGCAAAAAGTTAAAAGCAAATATTGGTGAAAAACTCATTTCCTGTTTACATTGTCCGTGATTAAGTAAAAAAAAAACATTAAAACATTAAAACATACTAGTCCCTATTCATTCTGTGTTGTACAATATATAAAATCAATATCTCCATAAAATTAAATTCCTAAATGAATAAAAATGACTTTTTAAAAATATACATAACCTTAAATAGATCTACTATATTTTAAAAGGCACTTTTTTTCTTTTCTTTTCTAGAAAGAATAATTGTCCTATATATGAAGTTTTTATGTGTTTTGCTCCTTAGATGTTGTCTGCTAAAACAGGGGTGAATATCCTGAATGTCTATTCATCTTATATAGTATAAAATATATCTTTTTAAAAATCAACCAAGAAATTGAATTTTGCCATCTTTATTTCTTATCGCGTGATAATTATAATTCTCGCCTTCCAAAATTTCCTGTACTTTTTTAAATGGAATTTTCTCATGTAATAATTATGATTCTCAGAAACTGATGGTAACAATGTAATGGTTCTAATAATTTTAAATGTTAATCTTTAACTGAATATTTATATTATTAATCACCGCTACCAAAGGTTTATTAATCACGCTACCAAAGGTTTATTAATCACTGCTACCAAAGGTTTAGGTTGATCATGTGTTCACACATTTATATGTATCTATCTATCTATCTATCTATATATCCGGTCTTCGCCCAGCCAGCCCTAACCGTTCATAGTAGAAACTTGAAATTTTGTACATACACCCCCCTCAATGAGTAGGGAAAATGCTTTTTTTTGTTTTTTGAAAATTCCCCTCCAAAATAGGGTTTTAGTGGGGGGTTCAATTTTCAATGTAAACTTATGCTAAATTGGTCACTAATTTGTACCCGATTGTTTTTTGAAAATTCAGACATTTTTTATTGATCACCCCCAACAGCATATATGGGTGGCGTGATTTATAATTTACCTTGGAATGTTAGTTTTGCCTGTGTTTAAAAAACAAACATGTGAAAACAGACCTAGGTTTCATTGAAACTGCATTTTGATACAATCTTTTATTAACTTATTGCAACTAAAAATATTGACAACACACCTTCAATGTTTTGTAGTAATTAAATATAGTTATTTTTTTAACTTATAAACAAAATGTGATCTTCATTTGTCTTATGTGCCCCTAAGAGGAATAGCTGAGGGGGGCTATTTGAATCCTGCCCTCTCGGGGCCCCAATATCTTTATAAATATTAGGATATAAGGATATATGTGTATATACATGAATTGCATAAATAATAATTCAGTCTTTGTGGTTGTTTTTCACCAAATAAGTAATAGTGTAAATTATTGCAAATTTTCCTTTTTCATCAAACTTACTAAATGTTGGAAGCACAATGAGGCAAGCCCCCAGGCTCCAAATCAATAGCTACATTACTGGTGCCACTAACCAATTGTTGTTGTGTGTTAGCAAGCTTTATGATTTTGTTAAGGTTTTCCCCATTGTAATGAAAAACAAGGCTTGACTGTATAGAATTCAAGGAGCTTTATTCAGCTTATACAAATACTGCAGTCCAACTAGACCAAAAGGCAGACAGTATATATAGTCTGATAGAAGAGTTCTCCTAAGGGGAGATAATTATTACTTTAAAAACAGACTTATTACACCCATATTGACACTTGGGCAGGGAAGTCTAACATTAGTTTCTGATCACATGACAAGTCACATGGTAGCCTAACCCTTTAAGACTGAATCTGTACAGATTGTATTGTCTGACCTCACCTTATTAGTGTGGCTTATCACAAAAGATCCTGACTTCAATATCTACCATATTCAATGCCATTTAAGACCTTATTTCAGCAGGGAATATTAAGGGGAAAAAACACATTTTCCTGAATTCCTCTCATTTATCACCCAGTTTTTTAAAACTCCTCCTCAAGTTCTGGTCAATGTGAGCCTGGACAACAAATGTTACATTTACTTTTTGAGCCATTTCTGGGGGGGAAAAGGGTGGTTCTTATGTTTACTCAAATACAGTATATCACAGATGTATGCAAGTGTTTTAGAGGGCTATAAATTTGCAATGATTATTACAGAAATGCCATAAAAAAAGCAGTGTTTTGGTAAAGGAGTTTTGTAAATAAGCTTTAAAAGTCTTGCTGGCCTAATATTGAATAATGTAAGATGTAACCCATAAAAAATATTCATTTTTTTTTGTGTTTGTAATATTTTAAAGAATTGGCTTAAGGTGAAGCTGTATGTATGATAGGATTGGAAGGGAGTACTCTACTATAAGCTTCTTCTGGAGAACCAAACGATTGATTTGAACAAGTACTGCTCCTAATTAGACCAATTGAAGGCAGCAATTGAAGAAAAGTGTCTGGAATAAATTACTAGATAAGGTGTGATATTCCATCATGTAACGCTAGACTACACGTTTCTTTGGTGACTCGTCAAAAATTTCTATAGCTTGGCTGGCAAGTCTTGACTCATCTGTCGTATTCAGCAGATATTGAACTTTCTGATTATCATTTATTCCGGTCTTTAGAGAATTCTCTTAATAAAAAAGATTAAAATTTTCTGGAAGACTGCGGGCCTTGTTATTGAGCGTAGTGTAGAGAGTGGTCTCCTCCTAGGGGGATTAAATGGGAGGCTCTCTACATGATACTCAGCTGCTTGCATCACCTGGTATATCAAGTTGGTCACCCATCTAGGTACTGACCAGGCTTGACTTTGCTTACCTTGGTGATCATACGAGAACCGGTTTATTCAACACGATTTGGGCGTAAGTTCTTTAAAATGGTGAAATTTTGAGAGAACATACTTATCTTACAGTTCTAATACTACCAAGTGTGACAAATTTATGAAAATAACGGAGAAAAAAAACCTTGATTTAAAAAAAAAAATCAGTAATATACAGCAGTCAGAGTTTGGTATATAAATTTGTGTTTATTTTATACTAGCATAGTACCGTAAAAACGACGGGATTATGTACATATGGATCGGCACTTCTGCCTAGGATCAGAGTATCTGTGTGCTCTACAAAAGATCAAAATGTCACTCCCTTAAAAAGCTAAAATAGCCGTTGAAAGGGAGGAGATTTCAGACTGTGGATGAGATTGTGGATGAAGCAGCTGAGGGTGATCCTGAAAGAGGTCTTTGCAGACTGTTTTGAAAAATAGGAGGCAGTGGTGGACTGGCCCACCGGGATACCGGGAAATCTCCCGGTAGGCCCCTTTAAATTGGGCCCTTCTTTGATGGTAGAATATTTATTGGTAGATATGTTTCGCTCAGAAAAATATTTATTTCGCAATTTTTCTTGCTTACTGAATCGTGTTTTATCATTTCTAGCGATCGTTCATACTCGGATTGTTTGTTTTATGATTAAGATTTATAGTATCTATATTATTTAACATTAAGAAATAAAATATCACTGAAATGTAGCATTTTATTTGCCTACTTAAAACCATTGCTTTTATTCGATTCCATTCGATTCCATTGCTAAATTTTAGGATTAGGTCGGCCATTTTACGCGTTTTCCCGGTAGAAATTTTAGGCCCAGTCAGCCACTGGTGGGAGGGATGCTGGGATAAGTGTGTGAGATTTGAAGGGGATTGAGGCGCTATTGCCCTAGGTAGGCTATTAGATACTTTCTAGACAGACTTTGTATATTACTTATGAGTCAGTCATTCTGTAGCTTCTTCCAATTACTGACTACAGAGCTCAGTTTTGGCAAATTTTTTATAATGTGTCGCTCGGTATGAACTTAAGATCTGGTCTCAGATACCAAACTAGAGAAACTGATAATCGATGTTCCCTCTAATTTTTAGTAGTCAGTGTGCGCAATAATCTTATGGGGTGGAAATCTTTTTCCCTGTGACGAAAGTATGTGCGCACTTTTGAATTTGACATAGTGAATCAATATTTTTTCAACAAAAACTTGGTAAGCTATCGACAGAATTTGAAATGTTTTGTGCGCACATTAATTTCCTTTGCGTGCTAGTTGCAAAACGTGTGTACACGTGCACAGAGCTAACTTTAACCAGTAGTTATTCCCCTTGAATTTTAATTTTTTATATGAATTTAAGTGTTAATTCTCATTGTCAAGTCTAGCATTGCTAAAATAAAAAATTAGCAAAACCTTTGGCAGCATGCCATGTTGGGAGTGATCTTTTGGCAAGAGAGGTTTTTGATTTTTTTAAAAAAAACTTTTTTTTTTTTTTTTTTCTAAAACTCAAACGGTTAGCTTCTTTAGCGGTGATCAGTCAAATCAGTTCTTATGATGCAATCCATTTCTGACGGTTAAGTCGTCCAACTTTGCCAAACCTTCTATTGAATTGAGCTGACTTGTTGTTCTGCTTTAGACTGGTTTCATTGCAGTCTTGAGTAGGTGTTCACCATTTTCGGTCTTGGCTCCATTTTTCGATTTAGTTTCCACCATTGACCGCACTTGTCTGTTTTTCCCGGTTCCCCTTGCCCGAAAATTTATTGTCCCGCTGTCGGCTCAATTTCCAGTGCATGGAAGCATCAAGGCTGGCATGAAACGAACACAGGCATAATATTGATTTATGCCGGTCCACCATCCCCCCCCCCCTGGCTCCCCTCTCCGTATTTTCAAAGCAGGAGTTTGGCACTTTAGACTCGTAGTCGTTACTGGCCTTGCCTAGTTAAAGTCCGGGATATTTATAACTCAAAACTGTCGCTGATATTATAAGTACGCAAATGAGCTGATCGCAGGTGTGGAAGATCTGACCGAAGCAGTGATTCTGAAATATCAGACGCACGCCCCACAAGGGGACGTTTTCGATACCTGTCTGATTAGTCACTCGATAGAAACCGTCATGTGACCAATGTCTTTTGACAGTTGGAGGTGATCAATTAAAAGTTACATCTCTCGCCTTTTGTTGGGCAGTGATTACTAAAAAAAAAAAAGTTTGAATTTTCAAAAAAAACAAGCGGACGCAAACTAAGGGATCAATTTAGCATAAACTTTCATTGCAAATCGAACCCCCCTCCCTAAAAACTTATTTAGTAGGGGAATTTTTCAAAAATCCCCAAAGAAACATTTTTTTAGACATAATAAGAAGTAAATGTTTGAAATTTCAGTCCTCTAGCTCCATTAGTGTGGCCTGTATGCATGATACATATATACATACGTATATACTTACATAGCCAGCCAGACCACTCAAAAACTGAAGAAACCTATTTTGACATAGTGAATCAATATTTTTTCACAAAAAACTCAGTAAGCTATCTACAGAATTTGAAATCATTTGTGCGCACATTTATTTCCTTTGTGGGCTGGTTGCAAAATGTCTGTGCACACATACACACGCATAGCTTAGAGGGAAATATGATTGAATTTTGTTGTGAAAAGCGAAAAGCATTTTGAGCTAAAAACTGAATTGTGTTAATGCTATTAATACCTAATT
>VCCN01004666.1:3821922-3833584 GCA_006491835.1 Architeuthis dux
TTCTTTGAGCAAATGGAATACCCAGGTTAGAGTAAAATAGCTGTCCTACATTCATTGATTTCTTGTCGTTTGCAGCCAGGACAGTCAGAGGTGACTAAACAGGAGCCATCTTGCTTTCAGATAGTTATGAAATATAATATTAGCTTTTCCTTTATGGTCTCTAGAAATCTCTAATTATAAGGAAAAATCTCTGGAGAATTTGGCAAATATTTGCATAAACCACCAAAATAATCATCGCTCTACTATTTTAATGATTAGAGAGAACAAACATTAGCAAAGTGACTAAACAGGAGCCATCTGGCTTTTTCAGACAGACTTATGGTGTGCTATCAAGTTTAAATTTTTGAATATCTAGAGATTTAACAAAAAATTGAAAATGATGACATTATACAATGAAGAGATTGCACAAAAGATGCTTATCTGTAATTTTATGTAAAACAAATTTAAAAATACAGAAAAATTACATGTCAGCCATTAAACAAAAACACAAGAATGATCTGGCTCTCTTAGTGTCACTGCTGTAACATGTCTCTAAAACACTAGCTTCCTTTAGTAAAAAAAACTTAAAAATACAGCAATTGGATAAATTACTTTAAAGTTTTTGAGCTTATCTTCAGTATGTCTTACGATAATGTGGACATATAATCAAACACTCTGTTCTTTGAATAATAAAAGTTTAGCTCTTATTTGATATCAAAATGTTCTTTCTTGATGTGAGTATAATAGCAAGCATTATCAACAGCCTGGTGTTAGATATTTAGGCTGCTGTGGGCGGGGGTCACAGATTTGAAAGTCGTGGACAGGATGTCGACCAAAACCCAAACTGCAGGTGTCAGGGACTGGAAAACACACCAGGTATTCAAAAGTCATAAACAGGATATTGACTGAACCCTGAACAGCAGGTGGTGGCTGGAAGGCGACACAATGCCCTCAGAAAGACAGAGAGATCGTTTAGGCTTGGGACGAAGACAGGACCAATTTCGCTGTTGTCAAAAGACCTGTATGCCCTGCTGTCTAAGAAAAGTCTGTCGGCTCTCATTATCTCTCTCACCACTCTTCATTCTCTGCCACTGAACGATGTGTCTGATGCAATAAAAATATATCATCATATTTTTTATAAAACAAGTCTCCAGTCTTGCTTTTTCTCCAAGTCCAGGATTTTCCTCCCACGGACCCGTGGCTATACAACACCAGCCCTTGGGACTCTTGCCCACCAGTCTTGTTTTTTTGAGCTAATAGAATACCCAGTTTAGAGTAAAATAGTTGTCCTACATTCATTCATTTCTTGTCGCTCGCAGCCAGGCCAGTCAGAGGTATCGGGTTCTGGAAGGTGAATCTTTGGCTTGCATTATTGAGCGTAGTGTACAGATCAGTCACCTCGTATGAGGATTAATCGGATCGTCTTGGAAGGCTCTCAGAAGTTATTTTCATATTTTCACTTAACTGAATGAGTTGATTTTTATATAATTCTGAGAACAAGGACATTTCATAAATATATTTCACCAAAGGCCCAGACCGGGCCTGTTTTTAATCACTGCTACCCACAACACTCGTTTATTGCTGGGTTTAGGTTATTCATGGGTTTTGACATTTATATGTATCTATCGATGTATCCAGACTTTGCCCAGCCCTAACCATTCATAGTAGAAATTCTGCACATACACTCCTCTCAATGAGTAGGGAAAATGTTTTTTTGTTTTTTGAAAATTTCCCCCCTAAATGGGAGGGGGGGTCAATGTAAGTTTATGCTAAATTGGTCACTAGTTTGTGCCCACTTGTTTTTTGATAATTCAGTCCTTTTTTAGTGATCACAGCACAACAAAAGGCAAGAGAATTAACTTATTCATTGATCACCCCTTTTTCCAGCTTTTTAATTGATCACCCCCAACACAGCATATATGTGGCAGTGATTCATGTTCTCCCTTGTTTTTATTGTATTAAAATTTTGCTAGTATAAACCTTTTTGAAGTTGTATGAAACACATATTAAAACTCAGTTTTCATGATAAGAATAGAAAAAAGAAACCTTTTTAATTAATACCATAAAGTACAAAAACCTTTTTTATTCAAAGAACAGAATGTTTGATTATATGTCTACATTATCATAAGCCATAATGAAGACAAGTTCAAAAACTTTGAAATCATAATTAGCAATTAGTAATTAGCAGTAAGTAACGATCGATGCAAAATGTATTTTGAAGAGCGAAAGTCAAGGGAGATAATTCATAGAAACTATGAAGAAAGCAATAGTAATATTGTCACCAGTGGCGAGTCATAAAGTTTGGCATTTTTCTGACCCCCTGCCAAGCAAGTTGGACTTGTTGAGCACTAGTAAAGTCAGAACATCCTTATGTTTTCATTTAATGTTCGACAGGAAACTAGCATTTTTGAAATGTGTTACAGCGGTAATGCTAAGAGAGGCAGAGCATAATTGTGTTTTTGTTTTAATCGTTGACAGGAAGCTAGTGTTTTAGAGACATGTTACAGCAGTGATACTAAGAGAGGAAGAGCATTCATGTGTTTTTGTTTAATGGCCGACATGTAATTTTTCCGTATTTTTAAATTTGTTTTACATTAAACTGTAGATGAGTATCATTTGTGCAATCTCTTCATTGTATAATTTCTTGTCAGCATTTTCAATTTTTTGTTAAATCTCTAGATAATTCAGAAATTTAAACTTAATAGCACACCATAAGCCTGTCTGAAAGCAAGATGGCTCCTGTTTGAAAGCAAGATGGCTCCTGTTTAGTCACTTTGCTAATGTTTGTTCTCGCTAATCATTAAAATAGTAGAGTGATGATTTTGGTGGTTTATGCAAATATTTGCCAAGTTCTCCAGAAATTTTCCTCATAATTAGAGATTTCCAGAGACCATAAAGGACAAGCCAATATTATATTTCATAACTATCTGGAAGCGTAATGATGTTGAAGAAAACTGTACTCAACTACCTCTATGAAATTTGTAAACTTACCGACAGCATTTTTTTGAGTATTATTTGAACATTTATTTATTTACTAGCTTAGTAACCGTCAAAAGTGACAGGATTATTTACATATAGATAAATTATACATATGTATATTTTAGTATAAATGTATTTGTTGCAAACAAAAAAACACATGCCCCAAACAAAATTTATTTTTCTGTTGATTTTTCTACAACACTTCATGTTCTGTTTTTCAATGATTTTAAAACAATAATGGAACAGAATTAGGTAAAAAATCATTGGTTTTACTCATGAAAAATCAGAGATGCCTATATTTAGTAGAATTGTTTGCTGGCTACTACTGAGACATCAGCAGCAGTAGTAATGTAGACCAGTGGTCACCAACCTGGGTTTGTACGAAACTAAAGGGTTTCTTGTGGTTCGTGAAAAAAAAGGTGTTCAGACAGGGTTAGTCAGTAAGGTTTGACAGAGAAGCTTGATCAAAATCGTTAATAAGTAAAACACTAATATTACGTAAAACATTTCAGTTTTGACAAAAATTTCATTTTGTGAACCATTTCTGCTCTCTGGAGATTGTTAGGTATTGTTTATATTAACTTTCATTATTAATTTACAGCGTGCTATTTTTTATGAAATGGTATAATTTTTAATAAAGGAAAATGAAAAGATGTGTACGTATATATATACTTTCTATTATCAAGTTTCAGGGTTCTTTCTAAGTCTCTCAGTAATATTTGGGGTCCGTATCATGAAAAAAGGTTGAAGACCACTGATGTAGACACAAAAACACAGACACAGTAGAGCCTTGCTTTAACCCCCTTCCTCTCTTTATGTTTCCTTTAGCATGACAGACACCAACAAACAAAAAATGACATGTTATAAGATTTTTTTGGCAGGATTGGATTGATTATGTATGCTCAGGTGCATTAAGATTTTCAGGTTTATGATTTTCTATAATTCAATGAAATATTGGTGAAGTCTGGGGTTCAATATTTTGAAAGCGAGATATCGTTACAAGTTTCAAATTAGAAACCGTCAACCAAAACTGTCAGCAGTTTTTAAGTAGGTCTGGCTGATTGGCTATGTATATGTTGCACATACAGGCCACACCAATGGAGCTAGAGGGCTGAAAATTTAAACATTTACTTCGTATCATGTCTAGAAAAAACTTATTTTTTGTTTTTTAACCCATAAGAACCCAAACCCATTTCTACTCGAAGAAACATTATGTGGGATTCTGTGTAGCCAAATTGACACACAGTCACGTTACTGCACCAGGAGGTTCAGTAGGTATCACTTAGTACACTTTATGTGTTAAAATCAAGGATAAAATATAATATTATATAAGAGACTGCAGATCAATTAAATTGTATGTGACACCGGTGTCACAGTGGGTTAAATTCCCCCAAGGTTTTTAGTGAAGGGGGGGTTCAGTTTTTCAACGTAAGTTTATGCTAAATTGGTCACTTTGTTTCTGTCCAGTGTTTACAATTGTTTTTTGAAAATTCAGACACTTTTAGAGAACACCACCAAACAAAAGGTGAGAGAAGTAACTTATTCGTTGATCACACTTTTTTTCCAATTTTTTAATTGATCACCCCCAACACAGCATGCTGCCAAAAGATGTTGGTTATGTGATGGTTTCTATTGAGTGACTAACCAGACCTGTGTGTTTCTATAATTCAATGAAATATTGGTAAAGTGTGTGTTTCAATATTTCGAAAGTGAGACATTGTTACAAATTCCAAATTAATTTAAATTTCTTCATCCTTTTTCTTTTGTTTTCTTTCTTTGTCGCAACATTTGGAAAATAAACTGACAGGTCCAGTTAGTCATTCAATAGAAACTGTCATATGACCAATGTCTTTTGGCAGCATGAAAAAAGGGTGATCAATGAACAAGTTACTTCTCTTGCCTTCTATTGGGCAGTGACCACTAAAAAAGTCTGAATTTTCAACAAAAAAACCCAAAAAAGTAAGGGACCAATTTAGCATAAACTTACATTGTAAATTGAACCCCCCCCCCACACACACTAAAAACCTTTTGGCAGCTGTTGTATTCAGGGTGGTCAATTAAAAAATTAGAAAAAGGGGTGATCAATAAATAAGCTACTTCACTCGATGACCAAAAAAGTCTGATTTTTCAAATAACAAGCAGACACAAACTAGTGATCAATTTAGCATAAACTTACATTGCAAATTGAGCCCCGCCACTAAAAAACGATTTAGGGGGGAAATTTTCAATTTAAAAAAAAAAATGTTTTTTTCTAGACATAAGCTCCATTGGTGTGGCCTGTACACATGATACATACATACATAGCCAGCAGGACCAATTCAAAAACCGAAGAAACTTATGTTGACAGTTCTAGAGACAGTTTTGGTTGACGGTTTCTAATAGTCAGAAAGATTTTAAAGATTTTCTAAATGTGCTTATTTTATTCCAAGATTTATTTAAGTAAATTTTTTAATTGATTTCAGAAATTAGCGTCTTAGAATTCGGGGCTTTGCAATGATTGCCAACTCGGACCTGATATTTTTGTTGGTCGGGACTTAATTAGAAAACTAATTATTTTTCCTCATCAAAGTCATTAGTCCACGATATCCTTAACTGTACAGCAAATTAATTCTTTTAGTGCGAATAATGAGAATGTTTTATTTCACACATGAACATTTGTGGGGGGGGTTGTACCAAATTTTTGCTCACCCAGATTTAACCTGAGAAGGAAAGGGGAGAAAGAGAAAGGATAAAAGAATAAGAAGGTGAGAGAGGGAGAGAGAAAAGGGCAAGAAAATTTGGAGAAAAAACAAAACAAAAAAAACAAGTAGAGAGAAAGATGAGAATTTGTTTGGAAGTAAAAGCAAAATGGAGGGAAAAAGTGGAGAGAAGTGTAAGAAAAAGATAAGGATAGAAATAGGGGGAAGGAGATGGAAAAAAGAGAGAGATAGTGAAAGAAAGAGGGACAGATAGAAGGAAGATATAGGGAAGAAAAGAAAGAAAGGAAAGAGAGATAGTGAAAGATAGAAAGAAGATATAGGGAAGGAAAGAAAGAAAGGAGAAATAGGGAAAGCAAGAAGGAGATGGGGACGGAAACAAAGAAGGAGTGATAGAGAAGGAAAGATGCAGAGTTTGGTAAAGAAAGGAAAGGGAAAGAAAGAAAGGAGAGATATGGAAAGAAAGGAGAGATAGGGAAGGAAAGAAAGAAAGAATGAGATAGAAAATGAAAGGAGATAAGAGAAGACAGAATGGAAGAATAGGGAAAGGAAGCAGGGGATATGGAAGGAAGGAAAGAAAGAAGGAGAGATAGAGAAAGAAAGATGCAGAGTTTGGTAAAGAAAGAAAGGGGAGATAGGAAAAAAGAAAGAAGTAGATAGGGAAGGAAAGGAGAGATAGGGAAGGAATGAAGGGATAGAGAAAGAAAGATGGAGTATTTGGGAAAAGAAAGAAAGATGGAGTGTTCTGGCAAAGAAAGAAGAGATATGGAAAGAAAGGATGAAAGATAGAGAAAGAAAAAAGAATGGGAGATAGAGAAAGAAAGGAGAGATAGGGAGGGAAAGGAATAAATATATATATTTGGAAGAAGGTAAAATGAAACTGATATACAGATACAAGGAAATAGAGAAGTTAGTAATTAGAGACTCCACAACATGAGAAGCATTGGCCATAAATAATCTGATTAAAATCTCCTGGATTCAAGGAATTATGTCACAGGAATGAGATTACACAAGTCTGGCATTAAAACTTTGAGTTAATCTCCTTGAGGTTGACTGTCATCTGGAGAAAATGTCTTTTGTGTTGTGGTTGACAAACCATGCTTTTGTCTGGATTTGGAGACGATTGCTAATTGATTTGAAATCATTTTTAAAAACACCAAAAGACTAATAACCAGAAAAAAATCAATAATGTAGATATATATATATAATGTATATTTGTCATGTCTACCATATGTGTCAGTATATAAGACAACATTCATCTATTTGCCATGTCTACCATATGTGTCAGTATATAAGACATCATTCATCTATTTGCCATGTCTACCATATGTGTCAGTATATAAGGCAACATTCATCTATTTGCCATGTCTACCATATGTGTCAGTATATAAGACAGCATTCATCTATTTGTCATGTCTACCATATGTGTCAGTATATAAGGCAACATTCATCTATTTGTCATGTCTACCATATTTGTCAGTATATAAAATGGAAATTTCAAACTCTGCAAATATTACACTGCATCCAGTGCGCTGATATTATGACTTAGGAGTGTCTACCAAAGCTCGATATGGGCTTGTATGAGTTGCAGTGAGTAGTAATCCTCCAAATACTCTTGTAAACCATTCGTCTTATAGACCAGTACATACAGTATATTCTTTTAAGAAACAGAGGTCATTTATATCGACTAAATATATCTCTCTCAAGCCCTGTCATTACTGTTGTCCTTACCTTTGTTTATATAAGACCATTAGGGGTCAGAGGATTGCAGTTGTAGGTATGTGATATCATAGAGCAATATTCATCCAATTCCTTGATTACATCTGTTAGTAGAACAAGAATACATACCAATGTCTTATTGGTAGTTTACAAAGGGTGACAAAAAGAAATACACAGCTTCTTGACCTATACTAGGTTGCCAGGTGTCTTTTGCCGCACAAGGCCAAATTTGTCTGGTCTTGGGACCAAATTAAGTAGCTTCAGTACCAAAACAATCAAATAACTTAAAATCCATCATCAGACTAAGCTGGCAGGAAAAATGGATTAAAATGAATATTTTTTTATCTTTAATTCCTGAACCAAATAGCTTAGGTCAGTACTGAATTATCCAAATTTGTGTCTTGAAAAGTACCAAATGCCAATTCTGGACCTATATAGGTGTCCATGGGTGTCTGCTGACACTTTTCCAGAAGGGGGCAAAAGGATATATTTTGAATATATCTTAATAGCAAACCTGTTACCAACAAATAGTAATATAGTCATTTTATATGGGAACATTAAGTTTGCGCTACAGAAAACAATTGTACTGCACCATTATCCTTTATTTACTATGAGATTCCAACTTTCAAACCCTCTCGCTCTCAGTGAGGACCTGATTCAGGAGGTCAAATGCCCTGTCTGCCCCTCCCCTTAGCGGATGCCCATGTAGGTGTCAATGTATATCAGAATATTATACCTTAATTATTAACCTCCGTTTCATTTGATTCAACCCTTTATTCCCTCATTTAGATATCCTACTTTTCCCTTCCTTACTGGTCTTGTGTCAGATCATCTTTTTACAAGCTCTTCTTTCTGTTTTCATGTTGTCTTCTTCATGTACACTCTATTTTCTTTCTTCTTTTCACTTTTGCCTTTCTTTCCAATGAGATCTTTATTCCTCTTGGGTTTGGATTATATTTCTTTCTTTCTTTCGTTCTTTTTTTTCTTTCTCAGAAGACTTTTTTTTTAATCACTCTATCCCCCGCGTTTTTACACCAAACAACTCGAACAATTTTATTCTTTTCTCTCTTTCTCGTTCTTTCTCTCTTGCCTTTTTCTTTTTATAGCGATTTCTCTTTCTCTCTCTCTCTCTTTTTATATCTCTTTCTTTTTATATCTCTTTTTCTTTCTCTCTTGCTTCTCCCTTTTTATATCTCTTTCTCTTTCTGCCTCTTCCTCTCTTGCTTCATCTCTTTCTCTCTTTCTCCTCCCTTTTTACATCTTTCTCTTTTTCTCTATATCTCTTTCTCTCCTCTTTTTATCTCATTCACTCTCTCTCTAACTCTCTTTCTCTCCTCTTTTTATCTCTCTCTCTCTCTTTCTCGCCTCTTTTATATCAATTTCATTCCTCTTTTTATATATATCTCTCTCTTTCTCTCTTGCCTCTCTCTTTTTATATCTCTTTCTCTCCTTTTTATATCTCTTTCTCTCTATATCTCTTTCTCTCTCTCCCTCTTTCTCTTCTCCTCTCTCTCTCCCTCTCTCTCGCCTCTCTCTTTTTATATCTCTTGCCTCTCTCTTTTTATATCTCTTTCTCTCCTCTTTTTATCTCTCTCTCTTTCTCTCCTCTTTTTATCTCACTCTCTCTCCCTTTTTATCTCACTCTCTCTCCCTTTTTATACCTCTTTCTCTCCTCTATATCTCTTTCTCCCTCTTTCTTTTCTCCTCTCTCTCTCTCTCCCCTCTTTCTCTCTCCCCATCTTTCTGCAAACCTGCGTGCTTCTGACAGTGAGTTTCGTATTCAGAAGCGAGACTGCAGCCTGTGAAGTGTTTCCTCTTACCACTGGCAGGTACTGTCTTTGAGACGATGGCTCTTCTTTCAAAATCAATACATTCAGCACCAAAAGCTCCGAGCCAGCGCATATCAATCATGACCCCAGCGCTGTCAGCTCTGTCTGTAGACAGGCTTCCGTTGTTTGCTCTACTACGTCAGGATTCCTTCGATGACTTCTGTATCTACACTACACCGCGGAACAGAACGCGATATCAGCTGACGCACACGTTCTCCCCCATCACGATCGGTCCTAACATTCTGCACTGCACACATCATCATCTTTGTCTTTTAAATTTATTTTTCACTTATAGTTCTTTTGGTTTTTAAAAATTTATCAGCATTTTAGATTGCCAACATGTAACATCTTGTTGCAGTTGTGGTAGTAGAAGGCTCTAGTATGCAGATAAAGTTTGTAGAAAGTCGCTATCGAAAATGGCATCGGTTGAAGATGGATATTTTGGTAGATTGTAATAGTTACAATATTGTCCATAAATAAGTACACCCCTGACACTATGTTATAGAAAGTTAATTTTCTTCTAAACCAAATATAGCAGGATTTTATTATTTCTAGTTGAACATTACACAATCAAAACGGATATTATCAGGTATTATTTATGACCAAACTCTACAGCATTGAAACTGTTGCCGTCCAAAGATGAGTATAACACTACGAAAAAATATTTTGGGCAACAGAGTTTCAATGCTGGAGAGTTTGGTCATAAATAATACCTGATAATATCTGTTTTGATTGTGTAATGTTCCACTAGAAAAAATAAAATCCTACTATGTTTGGTTTAGAAAACAATTAACTTTGTATTAAAAAGTGGTAGTGCGTACTTATTTATGGGCGATTCTGTAGCTCTCCAACTTCGTTGAAAGAGGTAAAAAATTATATAAACCACTCAATCATTCTCAGTTTTTCTTTTGTGGATGGCTGTCTCTTGATTTGACTTGATCTGATATGTCCACATACTTATATCTAATAAGTCTGTATATGTAAGTACTATACTTGTATGTAGATAAATGCTGTTATATATATTTGTACATGGACTTATATTTTAAATATATAAGTGTATGCAAATATGGATCATATAGTTACATACCAGACATGTTTTAATACAAATGCAACTATTAAAAACTTGTAGGGGTGCTCTTATTTATTGGTGATACTGTATGTAGCTGAATTTGGTAAGATGCAAATTTGTTAAATAGCTAACATCAATAGGAAATCTTTCGACAAATTGAATAGCTAGCTTCATTAAGGAAAACCTTCAGATTGCTAACACTGGTAGCAGACAACTTTCAAATAAATATAAATAAGACAAGATAAGACTAGAAGAAGATAGTTTGTTGAAGATTTTGTTTAGCCGCCCATTCTATTAAAAGATTCTTAAAAATCTATATTATAATGATCCGATTTATGATTCTTTGTTACTGTAACACAGTGAAAACAGCACACCGTAGTTAGTGCAATACCGTCAAAATGCTCTAACTTGGAGAATAAAGCAATTTCCAGTCCAATTTGCAACTTAATAATAATAGTGTGGGATCTGTGTTCATGCTGATCTCAATAATCTATATTATAATAATTCAATTTTTCAAGAAGAGATAACTCCAGGTATATTAACTGCTAATTATAGAGTAGTTTTATTTATCTATTTATTTGCAAATAATCATAATATAAAATCTATAAATAGGAAGTGACTTGACATTGAACTTAATGGCTGCCAAAGGCTACCTTCAAGCAAGTGTAGCCAATATTGGTGAAAAAGAGTTATCAAATAGATTGATGACTTAGTTTGAAAGCAGTTGTCCAAATAGTTAACAATTGTAGAATCTTCAGATTCTCTCTCTCATACACCCCCAGAAAGGAATCAGACAAATAACTAGGCCAAATATAAAGTTTCTTTATATTAAGTTTCAAAAAGCGCTATGTTCAACAAAAAGACGAAATTCAAAATTTTTTTTTTTAATTGGCAGCAAATTTATATGTTAAATATTACTAAGAACAAAACTCAGAGAAATAATTGACTGTTGATTCCTTTTAACTGTACCACTCATAAAAAGAAAGAAATTGTTTGTATTGATCCTCACTCTCATCTTGTGCATATTATACAACTGTGGTCAAGGCAGAAAAACAAAATGTCTGAGGAAGGTCAAGTATTTATTTACATCTCAGTATTTTTTCCAGACAGACTAAGTCTTATCATTTTTGAGTATTGTAATATTTTCATCTTCTGTCCTCATCAAACGGGATTTCTATGTATATTTTATGGTAAACATTCAAGACATATTCTTGCTCTTGCAATTCTAATTGCAAGCCTTAGTCCAACGTTTATTTATGGGATCACTGATTGAAACACATATGTAACTAGAAAGCACTCAGAGATCGCATACCTCTGTCAACGCCGCTGTCAGAAACCACAAACATCAGTGAAATCACTTAGTGGATAGATCAGAGACGGGGGAGTTAACT
>VCCN01004666.1:3872884-3882966 GCA_006491835.1 Architeuthis dux
CCTAACCGTTCATAGTAGAAACTTGAAATGTTGCACAAACACCCACCTCAATGAGTAGGTAAAGTGTTTTGGGGTTGTTTTTTTTAATTCCACCCCAAAATAGGTTTTTTAGCAGCCCTACCACTTTTTAATAGAAAGCTAATTGTATTCTAAACCAAACATAGCAGGATTTTATTATTTCTAGTGGAACATTATACAATCAAAACAGATATTTTCAGGTATTATTTATGACCAAACTCTCCAGCATTGAAACTCTGTTGCCAAAAATATTTTTTTGTAGTGTTGTACTCATCTTTGGACAGCAACATATTCATATTTTTTGGCAACAGATTTTCAATGCTGTAGTGTTTGGTCATAAATAATACTTGATAATATCCGTTTTGTAGCTAGACTGATAAAAAAAAACCTCCAAAAAACAGAGAAATGCTAATTTTATATATCGGTTTGGTTTAATTTGACGTGATAGAAAAACAGTGAAATTTACAGTAACCATCTTCAGTCGGAATAGAAGTAGGAGTGGAGTTTGACCCTGCAGCAGTCAGGCTTGTTTCTATTGACTATTATAGTTGCTAAATTATCTGAGGGGAAACACTTTGAAATTACTAGTAAAATTGAAGTCTCTTGTCCAACAGAGGTAAAATCTTACCTGTTAAACCCACCCTTCACTCTGATTATTGGCGTCATGTTTTTGTTTATGTCTATAGTATTATTATTAAAGCAATTATTTTTCCTAGTTTATTATTATTATAGTTGCTAAATTATCTATAGGGAAACACTTGAAATTACTAGTAAAATTGAAGTCTCTTGTCCAACAGAGCTAAAATCTTACCTGTTGGCGCCATGTTTTTGTTTATGTCTTTAGTATTATTATTAAAGCAATTATTTTTACTTGTTTATTATTATTATAGTTGCTAAATTATCTGAGGGGAAACAATTTGAAATTACTAGTAAAATTGAAGTCTCTTGCTAATTAATCGGACGAGCAAGCAACAAGCAAAATGGAAAAAAGATATACATCCTATGTTATTAATAGAAATTAATATGAAATATCGATATGTTTATTTTAAATATTGAATTTGGAAAATAAATTGTGGAATAAAATTATCGAAATATCGAAAAATGTATCGGCCTTAAATATCGATTTTTAGATGTCTATTTTGTCAACAGGTAAAGCGAAAAAGTAGACTGGCGTCCACCATACTACTATGGTACGCCAGTCTATATCTCCAAGCTCGTCCCCCAGACCATTGTTAGTGTTGAACAGGAAGGTGGGGGGGGGGTATTATGCAGGGGTGCAGCATATACCTACTACTCAATCTTTTGTTTTTGTGTTTTTATCAATCTAGCTATGTGATAACACAATGTTTGAAAAATAATGTTGTATAATGGCTTGGTCATTGTTGGTTTTTCAAACTGATTCCATACCCTGGAGAATATCTCTGTACCGTCAATTGAAAGCCGAGTGGGTTTTCTTAAACCCAGATGTCTTAAATTTAAATCATTGTAGTTCTATGGCTCAATTGTGAATGGCAGAAGTTTCCATCAGTCACTCAATGGACCCTTCGACTTAAAGTTACGGATGACTCTTTCTGCTCGTTTCTATATTTCGCTGTCCATAACTTTAGGTAGAATGGTCTATTATTAAGTGGAATGGTCCATTGTTTACAGAGAAAAACTGTTCAGCTTATTTTGCGGCAAACAGATATTGAGCGAATAAAAAAATGTATGAAAAGAAAATGGAGAAATGTCTCTCAATCAAAAATATATTCCAAAATTTAACCAATTCTTCCTTACCTCATGGCCCATCTTTCAACAAAAAAATTCATTGAAAACTTTTGGAGATATCGTGTGGATAGACAGACAGATATGGGTGAATACATATACCTCTCCAATTTCATCCGCAAAGGTAATAATAATAAGAAGAATCATCATCATCATCATCATCATCATCATTATTATCATTATCATTATTATTATTATTATTATTATCAACAACAACAACAACTACTCCTCCTCCTCTCCTCTGTATAATCAAAGTTACCACCGCATTTAGAATGCGGTAACCGAGCCGCAGTTAATGGGTTAATATATACATTAATGATACGTGTTCTGTAGTTTTGAGAAGGGTCATTAACGTTCAAATAGTTCTTCGGACGATTGAACTCCTTCTACATTAAATTCGGAAGAAGGCCAAAGAATAGATTGGCTGAAACGTTGCGTTAACAACACAAGCAACAAGAAGGAGTTCAATCGTCCGAAGAACCATTTGAATACTAATGACACATGTTTTTTAAGCCACATCAAACCAACTCCTAGCATGCACCTTTCAAATTGGATGGCTTTCAGTCCTGTGCTGTGCTACTGAGCTAGTGCGTGTGTGTGTCAATGCCAAACTCTCAGGCACCAGAAAGGTTAGAGTGAAAGAATCTTGTTCTTCTGAATCCTATCATATTTGCTGTCAAGTCTCCAGGGTAAACAATTCTCAGACATTTTCACTCTCGTTCGTCTTTGGTTACAGAATAATAACCAGAAAGCACACAGAGAGCTCATACCTCTGCCAACGCCATACACTAACTAAACACTGAATAAAAAATAAAATATTAAAAAACAAGGGAGAAAACGCAATTGAGTTACTTCCCTTGAAATTGAAATTTAGCATTTTTATTTATTGTCCGTTTTTTAACCTATTGGTGGTGGTGGTGGTGGTGGTGGTGGTGGTAATGAAGAAGAAAGAGAAGAATTATTATTATTATTATCATTATCATTATCATTATCATCATCATCAACAACAACTACACCTCCTCCTCTCCCCCTCCTCCTCCACTCAAAAAGATATATCCGGATGTTGGTTGTGAGGTAAAGGACTAGGGAGGGACATAAAAGGAAGTGAATTGTAGAAATTAGACATTTCAGTATTCGGTATACTATTCAATGTTTTGTGTGAAACTTAAAATGCTTTTTTCTCTTTTCTAACAGATCTTTCTTTTTTGTTTCAGTTTTACACACATTTTGTCATTGACATAAAACGTTAAAAAAAATATTTAGAGAATTTGCCCTGGAAATCAGCATCCTTTTCTTTTTCTTTTTTAAAACTATTTTGGATGCCATGTTATTTTTTTTTTCATTCCCAGCATGCCTTGTTCTTACCATATTAACACAGCCAATCAAATCCTTTCATCTGTTTTTCTTTTTGGTTTTTCAGTTCAATCAGAGAATTCAGACAACCAGATGGGAAAGGTAAAGCAGCTTCATGCTCTTTTGATGTTGTCGTTGTTGTTTTTGGTGATCCGGGTCAGATTCTGTGGAACTAAATCCAGGGGTGTACCGAAAAGGGGCTGGGAGAGGGGTGCTGCACCTGCCCCTCCCAATCCAACCCAATGCTCTTTCTATCTTCAAATTTCTTCCTTTATTTGGCTTGCACGCCCACTTTGTTGGTCTGCACCACCACCCACACAATAAAATCATAAGGTGCACTTCTGACAAAAGTATAGAGTTTATCAAATATTAAGTGATTCTGGATTTTATTTATTTTATTTTATTTTTATTTTTTTTACTTTTATTTCGTTACAAATTCCGTTGTTCGATACAACTATGTTAAAACAATTGCTGCACAGAACTAATGTGCTAAAAGTGTTAGGGTTAACATCGTTAGAAAATAGGAGCGACCGGGGAGACTTAATAGAAATGTTTAAGATCATGCCTGGTTTAAAAGTAGTAAACCCTGATGTATTGTATGTCATCTGTTTCAGTTTTCAAGTCTCAAAAGCTATGTTCTATAACAATGGTACTCAAACTTTTTTGAGTAATGAAACCATTTTGAAATATTTTTTCAGCCAAGTACCCTCTGACGAGGTAGTCTGTCATTCAATATCGAAACTGGCTTCCCGCTCACAGTGAATGTGATTACGTTTGTTGCTTTCACAGTTTGCGGCAGTCAGCGATTGCATTGAAAATAGAAATATTGAATATTTAAAATACATAGCCCATGTAACAAGACTACCTAATTGTTCCATTCAGAAACAGTTGCTATTTGCCAATGAAAGAAAAAGATTCTCTAGAAATTCATGGTTAAAGATTGAGACAATGTTGGGTTTATCTACCATGCAGATACAGAAGAAAATGATAATTAAAAAGGAGTTCATGTTTTTGATATGCCAACATTATCAGAATATGTAAAGACGCTCTAAAGGCAGCCCAGTGGGGATGCGGGTATCCAAGAATACATCCCTCTGTCTTGTCCACGGGTTCGTAAGAGGCACTAAAAGGACTAATCAAAGAATAAAGATGTCAACAAGAATAACATTTTTAGAGCTATGTGTTTGGTCCTGACTACTATATAGAGTACAAACATGGGATATGAAAAAAACATGAAAAGCTTAAACTAGAGAGTGTGGCATTGGAATCTTGGGAAAGATGGTTTCAAATGGCTATAAAAGAAAAAACACTCCTAAACACAATAAGAAAGGAGTAGAACCTGCTACCAAGGTAATTGGCAAGTTAAATTGGTCCTTTAAATATTTAAACGAAGACCTATGAACCATAACAAAAACAATGCCAATATCTGATTTCTGCAAAGTACAATATTTAAAATACATAGCCCATGTAACAACCTAATTTTTCCATTCAGAAACAATTGCTATTTGCCAATGAAAGAAAAGAATTCTCTAGAAATTCATGGCTAAAGATTTTGACAATGTTGGGTTTATCTACCATGCAGATACAAAAGAGAATGAGAAAGATGGTTTCAAATGGCTATAAAAGAAAAAACGCTCCTAGACACAATAAGAAAGGAGTAGAAACTGCTACCGAGATAATTGGCGAATTAGATTGGTCCTTTAAATATGCAAATGAAGACCTACGAACCATAACAAAAACAACGCCAATATCTGATTTTTGCGAAGTACAATATTTAAAATACATAGCCCGTGTAACAAGCCTACCTAATTTTTCCATTCAGAAACAATTGCTATTTGCCAATGAAAGAACAGAAATCTCTAGAAATTCATGGCTAAAGATTGAGACAAAATTAGGTTTATCTACAATGCAGATACAGAAGAAAATGATAAATAAAAAGTTCATGTTTTTGATATGCCAATGTTATCAGTATATGTAAAGACACTCTAAAGGCACACAGTGTCTAAATGAGGAAATACGATGAAGATGAAGAATATAAAATGTGGTTTATACATTTATATTTTTTTTTATTGAACTAATTATTTTAGGAATTAGACTTGACTGATATTTTTTAAATTAACATTTTTTAAAATCTCACTTACTCATTGCTGTACTACAAAATATGCTATGGGGTACTCGTACCCTCTTTTGAGAAACACTGTTCTATAACAAAAACTTTTCAGCCAAACAAGTTTTTGTTTTTATTTTTAAAATTTTGTTTAATTTCATTTTCTTTTTGTTTGTTTCTGTACGGCTGTTGTGACTTTTTAAGCCTTTTCCTTTTTGCAGAGGAACTGAAGAATCTTCGAAATCAACTTTAGGTAATGTGACCGATTGCCTGTCACTAAGGCAGCCATCTTGCATGAGCAAGCTGCTACATTTGTCTGACCTTTTGTCAGACTCTTTTTTTTCCTTCTTGACCTGCCCTTGATTGACCCTTGCTCGCCCTCAACAAAATCTCCTACCAGAAATTTGGGAATGCATTTTAACCAGGGTCTGGTGCTTGCATGGTGTTTGAAAACTTTCCCAAACTAATCTTTTTGTTTTTAATGGCTTCTGCCTGCTGAGGCAAATGTGACTTTCTCAGTCAAATTATATATATATATATATATCATCAAAATACCTTTTTAAAAACTTTTGACAGAATCATTTTTTTAAGGAATGTCAAAGATTTCACATAAGTAAACTCTTTAATTCATATTAAAAAATTTGAATATTATTGTTAACTATTTATGAGTTAATGAGTTGTGTCCCCCTTCATGATTGGCTGTTTTGAGTAGATCAAGGTAGATGGCACTGGACTGGGAGTCATTTACATAGTGCTGGGTTATAGACCAATCAGGGCTAGCCTCGGGGTGCCACCATTGGTATATTAGCTTCCCACTTTCTAGAGGAGGACACATGTATAGAAAAAAAAATGGTGCTGATATTTTTGAATTGGATATTTTGACAATTATTATTAAGGGGAATAACTACTGATTAAAGTTACCTCCCTTCCACCTTTAGGTAAATTTCTTTCCTACTCAATTCACAGAAGAGTTACATTATTTTTTATTCTATTAACAGATAGTTAACTGTCAATTAGGAGCGGTAGCAAGCGTCTCTTGAAATTCAGAGTTAACAGCTAGAATTGATTTTTTAAGTAAATTAACTCTTAAATTCATATAAAAGAATTTGAATATTATTATTAAGGGGAATAACTACTGATTAAAGTTACCCCCCTTCCACCTTTAGATACATTTTTTTTCTTCTATTCTATTCACAGAAGAGTTCCACTGTCAATTAGGAGCAGTATCAAGCAGCTCATGAAATTAAGAGTTAACAGCTAGAATTGATTTTTAACTCTTGGGACATATAGATCTTGAGGTTTCTATGACTGCTGGGATATATATGTCCCGTAGATCTCTTTTAGAAGTCTACTGGGATATATGTGTCCCGAAAAATAAAGTAAATGAGATTTTCCCGGCTATTACAACCGCAGACAATGACATCATCATAGAATGAAACCCATGCAGAAATTAGTTCGCATTACAGATGTGAAACATGGAAATTAACAAAACGAGCTGAAAACCAACTTAGAATAGCACAGAGATCCATGGAAAGAGCAATGCTAGGGCTAACTCTAAGAGATAGAAAAAGATCAACATGGCAGAGAGAAGACTAGAGTGAAAGATATACAAATAATTAAGCAGCAAAAGTGGTGATGGGCTGGTCACCTAGCAAGAAGAGATGAGAATAGATGGGGGGGAAACGACTAACAGATTGGTGCACATAAGACAGTAAATGCAGTAGGAAAAGACCAGACACAAAATGGAGGGATGAGATAGAAAAGTTTGCTGGTAAAATGTGGCAGATTAGCACAAGATAGGCCATCATGGAAGGAGATGGGAAAGGCCTTTGTCCAGCAGTGGACTTATAATGGCCGATTATAATGGTAAACAGGAAAATTCAGACATTCAAAAATAGGTTCCTATGCTTTGTTCATCTGTGGGTTTTGGGTTTTTTTTTACAGCAGCATTTTTATTCTATTTACTAAAATTAAAACAAATGCTGAATAATTATTCAGTTTTTATTAAATTTGACTAGTTTTTACCTTCATCCTAATTTTAGTTGCTTTTATACAACTTATTAATTCAGGCCACTGTTTCTATGGCAACGAATAACAGCGTAATCGGAAATAAAGAGTAAGCCTTCGGCGATAATCAAACTCACACCTTCATTGCCAGAGGGAGACTAGTTTACGCCTAGCTTTGCCGTAGAAACAGTGGCCCGAATTTTTCCGGTAAGATGTGGCAGTGGTTAGCACAAGATAGGTTGTCATGGAAGGAATTGGGAAAGGCCTTTGTCCAGCTTGGACTTATAACGGCTGATGATGATGATGACATGACTGTACAGGAAGACGTGGAGGTGAAGTGATCTGCTAATTCCATGTTCTTCATCTGTCCCGGGATAAATGTCTAATGAGACAAATGTATTCATTCCGTCATGATTTTGGTTCTTCAAAATATGGAAAATTATTGATTTAATAAAAGAATAGTTGTTTTAAACTGTTTAAATATTAACATGTTTTTGACTTTTTTTACCCTTTTAAAAATTCAAGCATTACACACCTTAATAGGTTAGTCTTGAAAGGGTTTTAAAAAAGTCCATACATATTTTTTTACCACAAAAAACTGTTTATTTTAGATGAATACTAAAAATTATATTTTAAATCCTCCATCTTCAGATGAGATCATTTTATAAACTCTATTTTTAATTACCACTACCCACAACACTGGGTTTATGTTATTCATGTCTTCTGACATTTATATGTCTCTAATAGAGACATTCTGAAGATCACCTTGCCAATGTGCTTAAAGCATAAAGTATACAACAATTGCATAATACCAGCCATGACTTACAGATACAAAACATGGAAATTAACAAAACGTGCTGAAAACCAACTTAGAATAGCACAGCAAGCCATGGAAAGAGCAATGCTAGGGATAAGTCTAAGAGATAGAAAAAGATCAACATGGATCAGAGGGAGAACTAGACTGAAGGATATTATACAAATAATTAAGCAGTAAAAATGGAGATGGGCTGGTCACCTAGCAAGAATAAATGACAATAGTTGGGGGGAAGAACTAACAGATTGGTGCCCATGGGACAGTAAATGCAGTAGGAAAAGACCAGACACAAGATGGAGGGACGAGATAGAAAAGTTTGCCGGTAAGACGTGGCAGAGGTTAGCACAATCGAGGTCGTAATGGAAGGAGATTGGGAAAGGCCTTTGTCCAGCAGTGGACTTATAACGGCTGATGATGATGATGTATCTATCTATGTATCCAGACTTTTCCCAGCCCTAACCGTTCATAGTAGAAAGTTAAAATTTTCCCCACACACTCCCCTCAAGGGATAGGGGAAAAGAATTTTTTGCTTTTTGAAAATTCCCTTCCCTAAATAGGTTTTTAGCGGGGGGTTCAATATGCAATGTAAGTTAATGCTAAATTGGTCACTAGTTTGTGCCCGCTTGTTTTTTTGAAAATCCAGATCTTTTTTAGTGATCACAGCATATGTGGGTGGCGGTGATTCATGATTTCCCTCGGAATGCTAGTTTGCAATTATATTTCAAAAATTATATTTGTCTGTTTTGTAATATTTTTTTTTACAATGTGGTAGAAACTATTAGTTCTGTCAAAAGTATTTAAAAAGTTGATTTTTTGATACTGACTTTTTAAAATCAAGCTAGTATTATGCTGTTCTGAAGTCTGAAAGAAAAATGGAAAGTTCCTATGGCAATTGTATATTCCCCCATTAAATATTTGATCTGAGTAATTTTTGCTATTACTAATACAAGGTGATTTTTTTAATGTTTGAAAATAATATGCCTGAACCCTACTAACTGGAATAACGGTCTAACTGCTTTTTTTTTTTAGTAAAAGTATGAAATAATCACAGAAGTACAAGGAGACTGGACATTGAACATCTCCAATTAAATTTTTCTAAAGGACACAATTGAAGAAATTTACAAAAATTACACCTATTGAAAAAGACGAAACAGGATGGTTATATAGACCAGTGGTCACCAACCTGGGTTCATATGAACCTAAAGGGTTTGCGAAAAATGTTTCATGAAAAAAAAAGGTGTTCAGACGGGGTTCGTCAGTAAGGTTTGACAGAGAAGCTTGATCAAAATTGTTAATATTAGGTTAAACATTAATAACACATAAAACATTTTGGTTTTGACAAAAATTTCATTTTGTGAACAATGTCGAACCATTTTTGCTCTCTGGAGATTGTTAGGTATTGTTTATATTAACTTTCATTATTAATTTACAGCACGCTATTTTTATGAAATGGTATATTTTTTAATAAAGGAAAATGAAAAGATGGGTACGTATATTATTAGGTAAAATATTAATAACACATAAAACATTTCGGTTTTAACAAAAATGTCGAACCATTTCTGCTCTCCAGAGATTGTTAGGTATTGTTAATATTAACTTTCATTATTAATTTACAGCACACTATTTCTCTGAAATGGTATAGTTTTTAATAAAGGAAAATGAAAAGATGTGTATGTATATATACTTTCTATTATCAAGTTTAAGGGTTCTTTCTAAGTGTTTCAGTAATATTTTTGGTTTGTATCATGAAAAAAGGTTGGAGACCACTGATATAGACTAATAAATGTGGATTTTACATGAGTGAAACTTAAACAATCATGTCCTATACACAGTTATTATTTTTATTTCAATCTATAGAACCATATACTTTGGCCAAAAAACGTTTGGTTGTCACTAAATAATTGTATTTCTAGTTCTGTTGATATTAATTATTTGAGAATTGGTTATAAAAATGAAAAGCCGTGTTTGATTGTGTGAAGAATGCTTTTAGTGCATTTTGTTTATGTTAGGAAGTTTGTA
>VCCN01004666.1:3911152-3925021 GCA_006491835.1 Architeuthis dux
TGCCCCATACTTGAGCCAAAATTAAGCTTGGAGCCTCGTTGTATTGTAATGGTTAGCGGACTGGTCTAGTACACCATTACTTCTATGTAATGAGTTCGATCCTCACTAGGTGCTCCATACCTGTGGCCTTGTGCCAAAACTAGGCAACACATAGTAAATAACTAAGGTGCCTCATCATGGTGTTAGCAAGCTGGGCTCATTACTGCTGAGTAGTGAGTTCAATCCTCACTGAACGCCCCATGCCAAAACGAAGCTAAGCTTAGTAATAGGGTGCCTTGTCATGTTGCAATGGTAAGCAAACTGGGCTCGCTGATCATTACTGTTGAGTAGGGTTCAATCCTCACTAGGTGCGCCATGCTTGTGACAAAACTAAGCTAAGCTAATATACTTGAAATAGGCCTCTTTTGACAGCAATTAATTGCGTCATTAAGCCAGCTTCAGTATAATTGGGCTGGGATTAAACTAATAAGAAAAGGCTTTGGCTGTTCCGTGTGTTTGCCACTCTTGCCAAGAAGAAATTTTTTCTAACACCAGTGGAGGTCTGAATTTTGAATTTTTGCTGTATTCCTTTGCACAAATTATATATTGATTTCTTGTTTCCTTTCTATAAAAAACATAAAACCAAACAAAAACTTGGGCTGGGATTAAACTAATAAGAAAAATGATAGTTAAATTTGGTCTGACCGATAACCGAACAAAGTTTATTTTGAAAAATATTTATATCCTCGGAGGTGACTGTCTTTTCATTTAGGCTGTTCCATGCGTTTGCCACTGTTGCTGAGAGGCAATTTTTCCTAACACCAGTGGAAGACTGAATTTGTAGTTTATGGCTGTGTCCTCTGGTTTTACTGCAAATAGATGACGTCAGCATTTTCTTATCAGGGCATTTTGAGCAATGAACGTCAGTATACACTCTATGTGTGTTGTTTCGGATTCTATAGACTTCTAGTATAGAATTAAGGTTTTTACATTTTTTTAAAATGCACATAAATGTACAGCAGTTAATTGCGTCATTAAACCAGCCTCAGTGTAGTTGGGCTGGGTTTAAACTAATAAGAAAAATGGTAGTTAAATTTGGTATGTCCGATATCAGAATAAAGATTATTTAAAAAAATATTGATATTCTCGGATGTGACTGTCTTTTCACTTAGGCTGTTCAATGCGTTTGCTACTCTTGCCGAGAAGAAATTTTTTCTAACACCAGTGGAGGTTTGAATTTGTAGTGTCCTCTGGTTTTACAGCAGATAGCTGAAGTCAGCAGTTTTTTAGATATCAAAATAAATATTATTTTTTAAAATAATGATGTGACCGTCTTTTCACTTAGGCTGTTCCATGCTTTTGCTACTCTTGCCGAGAGGACATTTTTTCTAACACCAGTTGAGGTCTGAATTTCTGCTGTATTACATAGATTATATATTGATTTCTTGTTTCCTTTCTATAAAAAAACATAAAACCAAAAAAATACTGAATTTGTAGTTTATGGCTGTGTCCTCTGATTTTACTGCAGATAGATGAAGTCAGCATTTTCTTATCAGGGCTTAAAGTAAAGTAAATAATAACTCTTAACTTCCTGTAAAAAAATATCTTGTCAGGTGTTTAAGTTTCATAAAGATTTTAAGGAAGAAAGAAAGAAAAAACTCACTGGTTGTATAACATTGTGTATACACTTCTATAGTTTTGAGAAGGGTCATTAATATTCAAATGGTTCTTTTCTATAGTTTTGAGAAGGGTCATTAATATTCAAACGGTTCTTCGGACGATTGAACTCTTTCATGTTGTTTGTGTTGTAAACACAACGTCTTCTGTTTAACCCATCACACTCGGATTTTACACCTGAAGAAGGCCGAAGAATGTATCAGCCAAAACGTCGTGTTTACAACACAAATAACAAGAAGGAGTTCAATCGTCCGAAGAACCATTTGAATATTGTGTATACACTCTTCAGATTTTTACCAAAAAGTGATCAAACCTTGTTATACCTTTTACTTTTTTGTTTTTTCTAAATGGTAACTGTTCTAAGAATGAAATGTGTTATGTTGTGGTACAAGAAACTACAAGTTAAATAGTTTCGTTAAAGATCTACATCCGTTAACCAAGTCGAAAAAAATAGAAAGAATTTCTTTGAATGGTGCTCTTCAGAATGTTTCTGTTCATACCAAATGCTTTCCTACCTATCGTTATGCATTGTTTTATTTTGCAGTCATGGTCTTTCTCTAGCTTTATTACCTGACCTAGGTAGATGTATTCATCAACCTAGAATCTCTCCTATCTGTATGACCTTTTTGGGGACTTTATGTTATTGAACATAAGCTGTATATCGTCGCATTGGATCAAAAAAGCCTTATGTCCACTTTTTGGATAAACAACATTTTTACATATTTACATATTTTATCCAATAATTATAAAGATTAATGCGTGATCTGTTGATGAAAAAACTAAACATTTAACATTTATCTTTCAGAAGCTGTTCAAGAAACAGGAGGGTATGTAATCATTTATTTCAACAAAATGATTTTGGGGAATTATATCACCTTAAGAAGGCTTATTAACATACCAGAGAAAAGAGAATTACATTTTAATCATTTTTTTAAATCTCTGAAATTGTAACCTATTTAAAAAAGATAAATAAATAAACATAAATCTTTGATGGTAGGATTTTTTTCTGAAAGAGAAACTTATGTGGGTCACCATTTCTTATTTAACTCTTAGATTCATAGACCACTTGTAATTGCTGTGGAATGAATTGGATTTAAAAAAATGGAACTCCTTTGTGAATTCGGCCCTATCAGCTGAGGCCTAGAATACGCCAACTGCATACCCTGCAGCGGCGTAAGACCCCCCCAAACAGGGGTCACCTGTTTTTTCACCAAAGTCGCAAGACTCTAGTTAAAAATAAAATAACCTTTCACCAAAGTTGCAAGACTCTAGTTAAAAAAAGTAATCTTTCACCAAAGTCACAAGACTCTATTTTGGGGAATTTTAAACTGATTTCGGCATTAAATGACCCATCAAGGGTTGATATGCCGCCAAACAAATCAATCATTCAATCCTTTGTGAATTGAATTTAAAAAATCTTTTTAAAATTTACCAAAAAGTGCAAGTGAACTAACTTTGATAGAAGTTACTCTCCTTGAATTATGATTTGAATTCCCTAGTATGAATTTAAGAGTTAATGATAATTTTATTCTTTTCTGATTAGAGAAAAGGTGGTTACAAAAATTCCGGCCACCCAATACAATGTATATTACACGGAATCCCTTATTTGTAAATGTAATTCAACTTGATAATATAAATATATTTATTGGTCTTGTGTCTTTTAATTACCCTCTTCAAATACTAGAAGTTCAGTATCAGTTATTTGGTCTCCACAGAAGCCCATTAGTCCTTATATAATATTTCCCTACATTCACTGTCCTGGTATTATGGATGGGTAGTCAAGCACTGAAAGCTCAGATTGTACAGCTTAGTGGCCCTGATAAATTGCTATGAGCATTACTCCCAAAAATGCTCTTGTAAAACACAGTCAGCAAAGTAGGGCGACTTAACCGTCAAAAGGAAAAAAGCAATAAAAAATTAATAAAAATGGTTTACAATACATGATATAATAAAAAAATGTTTGCTTCTTTAGCGGTGATCAGTCAAATCAGTCCTTATGATGCAATGCATTTTTTACAGTTAAGTGTCCAACTTTGCCCACAAGTCTTATTGAAGTCAATTAACTGAAATAAAACTTCCAAATCAGTTTTATGAAACTTATTTTTAGCATTAAAGCATTTACTATTTATAAGAAGACATACTTTAAGGACTCTTTCTCAAAAAAAAGAAAAATCCATTTTGTTCTGGACAATACAGATACCTACTGATAGCAAAAAGTTTAGTCTATTTTATATCAAGAATATTTCAAATGATTGAAAAACTTTTTCATGTTAGATAAATTATAGGAAAAAGAAAAGTTTTATATTCAATCACAAATTTTATTTACAGGTGTCCAACTCCAGGTTGTAGTGGTCAGGGACATATCACAGGCAAACATGCAAGGCATCGAACGTAAGTAATACTTTCTTACCTGTTAAAATCAGTAGTTTACTTTCTTAGAGATTGAACTCTCTACCTTATATAAACAGATGTGATATCAGTATCAGGCACAATTGTCAGTTGCTGATATCATAATTACACATTTATCTATAATATTATTCTGCTTGTTAATCAACGCTACCCACAACAGATTGGTTTAAACACTGTGGCTGGGTTTAGGTTATTCATGTGTGTCAAGTGAAAATGCTGCTGGACACAAAGTAAGGTTTCAATTTGGCATAAACTTACATTGTCAATTGAACCCGCCACTAAAACTTTGGAGGGAATTTTCAAAAAACAAAAACAACGTTTTCCCTACTCATTGAGAGGAGTGTGTGTGTGCAAAATTTCATGTTTCTACTATGAACAGTTAGGGCTGGGGGAAGTTCAGATACATAGAGAGATAGCTAGATACATATAAATGTGTGGACACATGAATGACCTAAACCTTTATTAGTAAAAGTAAAGCGTCCGTACTCCAATGGAGTATACACTCGGTTTCTGTTGCATGCGTCAGCTTAGTGATCCTTGCAAGTTTCAAGTCTGGTCAAGACCAGGACTTTATTCTTACAAGCTTTTTATGACCACCCACTTGGCAGGATGCAATTCCACCAAAGGGATACCTCTACCGTAATCACAAAGCTTAGAGTGTATTCAATTAGCTGCTGAGTGCTCAGGGATGTTTTTTATGACCATCCACTTGGCAGTATGCAATTCCACCAAAGGGATACCTCTACCCTAATCATAAAGCTTAGAGTGTATTCAATTAGCTGGTGAATGCTAAGGGAAGTTTGTCCTAATGAAGAGTTTTCCACACTCTTCGCTCATACCGCGAATCGAACCCAGGACCTTCTGCGTGTGAGGCAGACATGGTAACCATTACACCATCCGACTGGACATGTTGTATACCTTCTTACTGTTCTGCCGCCATGGGTCGTCTCGTCGTGGGTTGCTCACTTGCGGGAGGGAAATCGTGAACTTGGATAGAAAGGAAGGATGACTCGAAAAACTTGTAAAAATATAAGACATATTTTTATTTCATAGCATACACTTTGTTGGCCGGAGAATGAAGAGTGGGAGAGAGATGATGGGTGCCGAGAGACCATTCCCAACAGGGGAACTTGGTCTTATGCCTTCCTCCGGTCACTTCCATTTCCATTTCCGCACAAGTGTTTAACCTGGAAAATTACCTTGTGGTAGTATATCATAACAGACAAACCTTTGGTAGCAGTGATTAATAATGCTGGCTTCTATTTGACCCACATATATGACAATGTGCCATAAAGTCCTATTTTCCTATTCTCCTTTTGTCAGTTGTGCAACAAGTGCAATGGTGTGCTTGCACCTTTCATCCATATTGTAAGTCGACCTACATATTTGATTAACTTCCCTAAGGTTGTTATTTATTGCTTGCATCGTGTCATCTGCAAGTTATTATCGTTCAGACTGTCAGATGCACATCTTCTAATTAAAGTGAGGAGGGCATTTTTCTCATAACGCAATATTTGCCGTCTGAAGAGCTGCTATTTATCATTAGGAAGCCACTGGCTGACAGCTATGGCTAAACTATTGTGTGCTACACTCTTAACGTTGAAATAAATAAAAATGATATCTAAGCCCTTTCATTTGAAAATGGCCGAAGCTGATGTTCATGTAATCATTACCTTTTTCCCCCTAAAGTCATTTTCTTTTTGTCTTTTTTCAATTTACTAGCAAGGTATCCTGGTGTTGCTCAGATTAAAATAGCACCCTAGATCATCTCTGGCTAATTCTGTTTTATTTGATCCACATTAAACATGGCCTGATTTAATGGCTTCTTATGACTGGGATCTTCATTTTTGTTAATCACTGTTACCCACAACACTGGTTTATTGCTGGGTTTAGGTTATTCATGTGTTCTGACATTTATATCTATCTATGTATCTGGACTCCGCCCAGCCCTAACCGTTCATAGTAGAAACTTGAAATTGTGCACATACACTCTCCTCAATGAGTACGGAAATTTTTTTTTTTTTTTTTTTTTTTTTTGAAAATTCCCCCACAAAGTAAGGTTTTAGAGGTGGGGGGGGTTCAATTTTATCTATCTATGTATCCGGACTTCGCCCAGCCCTAACCATTCATAGTAGAAACTTGAAATTTTGCACATACACTCCCCCTCAATGAGTAGGGAAAATAGTTTGTTTTTTTTTTTAAATTCTCCTCCTAAATAGGTTTTTAGAGGGGGTTACAATATGCAATCTAAGTTTATGATAAATTGGTCACTGGTTTGTGCCCACTTGTTTTTTTTTTAAATTCAGACCTTTTTTTTAGTGATCACAGCTCAACAAAAGGCAACTTATTCATTGATCACCGCCTTTTCCCAACTTTTTAATTGATCGCCCCCAACACAGCATATATGGGTGGCAGTGATGAATCAATATTTTTTCAATAAAATTTAGAATTTGAAATCTTTTGTGTGCACATTAATTTCTTTTGTGCGCTGTTTCCAAAACATGTGTGCGTACCCAAATACGCAAAGCATAAAGGGGACAATGCTTATATGTGATATTTTTGATGAAAACGAATCATTTTTAATGTTCTCTATTAAATTGTATGTTTCCATGCAAAATCTAGACCAGGCATGGGCAGCCTTTTTTTCGAGCAATGGGCCTCATGAGATATTGCTCATCAAAAATCGGGCCACACCACTAAAAGAAAAATTTAACAAACATCGTATTTAGTACAAAGTACATCAAAATAAAACTATTTTTAAAGAAAATTCAGTTTTATATAACAAAAATAGAAAGAAATTACTAATTTTAGCTAGAAATTTGGTGTTGGACATTTTTTCACGTTTGCCACAATGCAAAAGGCAGCGCTTATACACGGGTTTAAACAATCTTATTTAATATATGTCAGAATACATACCTTGATACTGCACTGCTACAGTTGAAAATTAGAAAAATCGCCCAACCACACCAAACCTCTATCGAGTGGAACCGTGAATCAATGAGCGAGAACGAAACAAATAAAATGTTATCATGGTGGTATATCATGAAAATAAGCATGACATACAGAAAGTCAAAAAGGGCTGCATGCGGTCCGCAGGTTGCCCATGCCTGATCTAGACAAATCCTGTATAAACTTGGTAAAATGCTTCTACAACCTATTGCCCATTGTAACTCAGATTTGCTAGACCCTGTTGGCTGGGGCCTAGAATCTACCGACTGCATCCCCTGCAGAGGGGTAAGATTCCCCCCCCCCCAAACAGGGGCCCAGCACTGTCAGCTGGGGCCTAAAATACGCCGACTGCATCCCCTGCAGCAGGGTAAGAGCCCCCACCCAAACAGGGGCCACCTGTTCTTTCACCAAGGTCGCAAGACTATATTAAAAAAAAAAATCAAATGCATATTCAAAAAGAAACTGAATTCGGCACTAAATGACCCACCAAGGGTCGATGTGCTGTTAAACAAAACAATCAATCAATCAAATTTGTTATTGTATTTGATACATTTGACTATATATGATCACCTGAGGACTCATCAGTCACATGCAAATATTGTAGCTACAAAGACAACATAATCTGCACTAATGTGGTCTGCAAGCTTTGAAAAGTACACTTGTGCTTGAACAAAGACAGAAACTGTTTTGAGGCATATCACACCCCATTAAATTAGCCTGTTTTGGCCTGCACAATAACATTTTAAAATCAACCCAGAGGTGTTATTCTTTTTGTCGATATCAATTTTTTTGTATCTATTCATTATATTGAATGATATTCTTCAATTCTATGTTTTATTTAACTTTCTATTTTAATTTTAATTTTTGTTATATTTTCCATTTTGGTCACTTATTGGGCGAGGCACCATATATAATTCATCAGAAAACTTGCAACTGAAAATATCTTGTAATTAGGTCTAGTTTAACATACAAAAAGATTGTTTTGATAACTAGAATATTTTTAGGGCTGCCATATAAAACCAATAATAGTAGTTGTGTTGAATAAATATTATTTACCGTTCTTGTCTCTTGTTTTGCAGGGTGCAGGCATGTCCTATAGCTGCGGCAGCCAAGAAACGGAAGCAAGAAAAGGAGGAGGAGGCACCTCACCCGAAACGGAGCCGGAAAAGACAACAGAATGAGAGCATCGCCCGGGCAAGTGAGGATGAGGGTGGGATGTCCGAGAGTGAAAATGAAGAGCAGGAGAGCAAGGCCAGCGAAAAGGAGAGCAAGCAGAAGGAGAGCGGATCATCGTCAAATCTGATTAAATCCCTTGAACAAAACCTCAACAAAAATGACTCAGGTGATATTCTGTCAGACTCTAAGAGCCAGCACAAGCTCGACGTGACTGCTGCAGCGGCTACTCTGGCCGTATCTTCTAAGTTGTTGTCTAGTCAAGGAGGACCGGCGTCAGAAATTGATGACGAGCAAATGTGTTTTCAGGAAGCTGAGCGAGCGCTGCGCAGCTTATCCGGAGAATATGACGGTGCCGAAGATTACTACAACTACTCTAAAAAGTCCCGAGAGGCCGAGACAGAAGATGGCGAAGAAGCTGCCACCGCAACAGTCAAGAGTGAAGAAGTGCAAGTGGTCGAAGGGTCACCAAGGGAGGCAGCCAACGATACGGAAGACGAGATGGATGTAAACAAAGACGAAAGTCAGTCCCAGGGCGGAAACTCCGAGGAATCGGGGAAGTATAACAGCCAGGTGTCATCGGATGACGATGCGGAAATCCTTTTGAAAATAGAACAACAGTGCGCGAGCATCCAGTCGGGTGCCACATCGTGCTGCTCGGCGGAAAGCGAATACAACAGCGAGGTCGAACCAGAACAGGACGAGATCGAGGTGCCCGAGGCGGTTGAGGAAGAGGAGGAGGAGGAGGAAGTGGTCGAGAGCGTCGACGAGGTGGTGGCGGAGGTGGAGTGCGAGAGTGGGGAGGTCCTCGAGGATAACGACGAGGAGGAGGAGGACGAGGAGGAAGATGACGAGGAGGAGGAAGAGGAGGACGAGGAGGAGGAGGACGACATCCCGCCACAGAAAGAGATGAACGTCCAGTCCAACCTGGCGAATGCTCCCTGCGTTTACACGGATAGGTCCGCATCAACGGTATCCTCGGCCAATGTCCAGTGCGTGGCCACGAGCACAATGGTGTCCCCGCGACTGTCTGGGTCCGAACCCACACTACCTCCCACCAGCACAGCAACAACAAATTCAGTGATGGAAACAGTTGTCGGGTTGCCGTCGGAAGAAGATGGATATATGGTCGTCGCTGAGTGGTCAACATCAGCTGCTGGGGTGACCCCTACCTCTGTTATGGGCTCTGTACAGCCTCCCGTTGCCCCATTAGTCAGGGGCAATACGCAGTGTGTCAGCAACGAGTATGGAGTATTTAATGATGATGGGCAGGAACTGATCAACTCTGTTACTAATAACATTGATAATCTTAAACGACTCCCTGATGAACCAATTGGTGGTGTTGGATCGGATGTCGGCGCTGGTGTTCCAAAAGGTTGGTTGAAATTACCCTTGAATTCCATGTAGGTAGATCATTAATCACCACTATCCACAACACTGGTTTTAAATACTGTTGCTGGGTTCAGGTTATTCATGTGTTCTGACATTTATATGTATCCATGTATTCTAATATTTGACTACATTCACTGTACTGATATTATGGATGGGTGGTCAATCACGTTTCTGAATTGAATTAAAAAAAAAAATTTTTTCAATCGTCTGAAGAACCATTTGAATATTAATGACCCTTCTCAGAACTATAGAAAAGAACCATTTGAATATTAATGACCCTTCTCAAAACTATAGAAAAAGACTATTTATAACTTTGAGAAGAATCATTAACATACCAACTTTTGTTTAGACAAACTAATACTCTCTTCTTTCCATCTTTAATGTTGACACAACGTTTCAGCCGATTCCCTCTGCTCCCTTTCCTTAAGGATATTACATATTACACCTGAAGAAGGCCGTAGAATGAATCGGACTAAACTGTCAACATAAAATATGGGGAGAGGAAATTAGATTGACAGAACAAAAGTTGGTATATGCATGACTAATAACATGACCCACTTATCAAGTTTCTTTTAGACTTAATTATTTATCAATCTATCAGTCAAACATCAATAAAACATAATAATAATACCAACTCGCATAAATATAAACACACGTTTATATATACACATACATAATATTTACAGTATCGCCCATAAATAAGTACATCCCTACCACTATGTTATAGAAAGTTAATTTGTTTCTAAACCAAATATAGCAGGATTTTATTATTTCTAGTTGAACATTGCACAATCAAAAGAGATATTATCAGGTATTATTTATGACCAAACTCTACAGCATTGAAACTCGTCCAAAAATGAGTACAACACTCTGAAAAAATATTTTTGGCAACAAAGTTTCAATGCTGTTGAATTTGGTCATAAATAATACCTGATTATATCTGTTTTCAGTGTGTAATGTTCCACTAGAAATAATAAAATCCTGCTACGTTTGGTTTAGAAGACAATTAACTTTCTATTAAAAAGTGGTAGGTGTGTACTCATTTATGGGCAATACTGTACTTAGGCAGCAATCCTTTATTAATATATGTTTGATTAAAGTCCACAAACAAGGAATATATATATGAGGGTGAATGAATAAGTTTATAGGCTGACACAATTATTAGCTGAATTTTGATCTGAAATTTTCTCTGTATAATGTTCGATCTTTTATCAAGTCGGAGGCTAGAGTTGACTTTGTTTTTCCACACATTTCCCTACCCGTGATTTGGACTCACAATCAAGTGATCAGTAGGAGGCTCTCTTATCGATTGACCCAAACTGACAAGTCTTACATATCTACAAAATTTATGTTATAATTTTTTATGTATTATATATACAATACGAAAGTTGCAGTAATCATCTTCAGTCGGAATAGAAGTTGGAGTGGAGTTTGACCCAGGGTTGACTTTGTTTTGTGTCTGTCTCTGTGCAGGGATGATTTGTGACCCCCACTGGACAGTAAAGAGAGTGACTAACACAGAAGTCAAAGAACAAAGGGAAGCAATGAAAGGGGTTTTGGTGTAGATAGTCATAAAGGACAGATGGTATGTGTGCGCGTGTGTGTGTGTGTGTGTGAGAGAGAGAGAGGGGGGATTGGTGTGTGAGAGAGAGAGGGGACTGGTGTGCGTGTGTATGTGCATGTATGATAGAGAGAGGGACTGATGTGTGTGTATGAGAGAGTGAGTGTGTGTATGAGAGAGAGAGAGAGGGGACCGGGTATGTCTCTCTGTGGGAGAGGGAGACTGGTGTGTGTGTGTGTATGAGAGAGAGGGGGGCATGTGTGTGAGTGTGTGTGCATGTATGATAGAGAGAGGGACTGGTGTGTGTGAGAGAGAGTAGGACCGGCGTGCGTGAGAGAGAGTGAGTGTGTGTATGAGAGAGAGAAGGGCTGATGTGTGTGTGTGTGTGAAAGAGAGTGAGTGTGTGTGCATGTGTGAGAGAGAGAGAGGGAGGGACTAGTGTGTTTGAGAGTGAGAGTGCGTATGAGAGAGAATAAGTGTATGAGAGAGAGAGGGAGTGATGTGTGTAAGAAAGTGTGGCTGTGTGTATGCATGTATATATACACACGCGCGCGCAAAGAATGCAAGTTTTATGTATATATTCTTTCAGTATGCGTGTGTGTGTAACATCCATATATATATAAAGGTTGTTCTGTCATGTAAGGATTTGAGAAGGTGGTGGTGGTGCCTAAAAGTGTGCCCTGCCTTGCCTTTGTGCGATGTACCTGTTTATCCCAGAAGGCCTGTGGGCTTATGTAGTAAGAAACAAAGCAGACGAGAAAAAAAAACACAAAAAAAAGAATTCCAGCTGCTAAACTCAGATAATAAGGGCCACGCTCCAACCACCTGCTGCTGTCAGGGTCACATTAATCTACCCACACTTTTTGCCCAACCCATTGAGGCATAGTCAAACTACATAAACAAAGGCTCGACCCCCTTCCTTATTTCCACTTTCACCTGCCGTGTTTACTTATGTATGTCTATATTATTTTGTTTGAACTCTTGTTCTCTCAATTCAATTTTGCTTCCTAGTTTATGTCAGGGTTGCTAAATTAGCCATTTTCCGGCTAAATTTGGCTGATTTTTTTCCGATTTAGCCGATATAAATCTACGATAGCCAGAAATCTGTCGATTTAAATTTTTTTAAATCAGTAAGTTTAATAAAAAGTAAATGTTCAATTTTTACAATAAACTATGAAAATTAAAAATATTGAAAAATATTTTCAATTTCAGTGTTCTAGACGTTATAAATATTAAAATTCTAAAACTTCAAAATTTTATAAAAAAAACTTAAAATTTTTAAATTAACATTTTTATGGTAGTCCCGCCTTGTGTATCGATGTTTGACTTCTGTTTCTGAGGTTACGGCTGTTTTCAACATCTTTTCAATTTTTATTAATAATTTATTCTGGAGTCTTAGTGTATAGTTATTTTGTTTAACCCTTTCCTCCCTAAGAGACAAATTTGATAAGTTCCCTGCTTGCCTGACTCCCTTCGTCTAACAATGTGCCTTGTTCCCTGAAACTAATCTAACCGCCTGTTGCTGGCTCAAAAAAATACAATGGGCAGTAAATAAATTGCTATATCTCTTTTAATATTAAATGTACACTTACTAATGGGGTTTAAATGAGTATACAGTAATCCTTTGGCTTGATATGTGGGGTCTTCATTAATGTGGTTTTGGTTAGTGTGCAAAGATTTATTGTGACCATCCCTTGATATTTACAGTATACAATTTGATTAGTGCAGTTCAAAAAAATAACCAGAAAAAAAACTTTTTTCACGTTTTAGGGACCGAAAATCTAAAATCTGAATTTTTAGGGATCGAAAATCGAAAATCTGAATTTTTAGGGATCGAAAATCGAAAATCTGAATTTTTAGCGATCGAAAATCGAAAATCTTAATTTTTAGGGATCGAAAATTGAAAATCTTAATTTTTAGAGATCGAAAATCGAAATCTGTATTTTTTCATTTTTTGGGGCTCAAAATCGTGGGCATTTGTTCCTCTTTTTAGGGGTCAAAGTCAGAATTTTTTTTATCCTTTTAGGGGTCAATATCAAGGGGGAACTTTGTTTTCCCCATTTCTGAAATCTCTATAAAATATAAATTGTTTTCCTGAAGTTATTTTCCCCCCGGGTAGCTAGTGTAATAATATACATTAGTCTAGATTGTTTTTATTTTCCAGGATTCATTATAATTATTTCCATTGATTCTTAACTTTGAATAATGCGGTTTTGATATATGCGGTGTACATCGAGGATTTATTAACTGCACATTAACATTTTTAACTATTAAAGTTAACTGTAAATGGAAAAGTTTGGCCGATTTTAGCCATTTTTTAAGACGGTTTTAGCTATAAATAAGAAAACCATGCTTGGCAACACTGGTTTCTTTGTTATCTTTCTGGTGAGATTTTGATGTACCAATTTAACAACCTAATTGTATCCGTAGGTATAGGTAACTATTTCTTATACACAACAGTGTGGCCCTGTGCCAGACTAAGCTAAGCATAGTCAGCATCTACAAGGGTTTAAAAAGTGACATAAAAAGAATTATGATGTTTATTAAACCACCTCAAAGGTTTCAAGCCCTCGATATTGTGTAAATATCATTGTTATGATGTGTGCTTGTATATACAAATTGTAGACTTTTTTTCACACTAAAATAAAAATCTTTTAAAAAATGTTCTAAATGTAAACAAAAATATCTGTACCTATTGTTATTATGTGTTTCTATACTTCAAGATACAT
>VCCN01004667.1:299858-310183 GCA_006491835.1 Architeuthis dux
TCGATATTAGAAGTTCTCAGTCTTCTTTTTCCTCGTGATGCTGGTCGTGTAATATGCATGCGAAAATACAGACCCCCAAGATGCATCATGCCCGACAGCTTGGGAATTCTCGCCGGAGAGACGACGAAAAGGGCCGAATTTCATCCTTTGCTACACATGATAATTAAGGAGACTTTCAAGCAGTGAGTGTCCGCCCGGCTGGAGGATGTTGGAAGGGAAAGACTTCTATGAATGATTGAGAGGAGAGAGTGTACAGGGGATGGATTTGTTTGATATTCCTTACTTTGAAATGATGGGGTTGGTACATACGACGTCTCTGACGTGTTAGATGAAGGTGCATTATAATGATTAGGTTATTGGTGATGACAGCTGCAATGTGGGCAGATACTGTAAAAGGTGATAGTGAGGATGTTAGAGTGGAGATGGTGGCAGAATTGTGACATCATTGAGGGACGGCTGTGAATGTCAGGCTGATAATGATGATGCAATCAGCTGTCCTAAACGGATGGGGATTATAGTATAAAAAGATCTGTTCTTAGACTGAACATTTTTGCAGGAGGATTTCACTGGAGAAACTATTAATAGTAAATAATCCTGATTACAGTTGTTTGAGATATATATTAGGTGTCTGACCAATTACGATTTAATTAATGTTGATAACATTACATGTAATGTTTGTAGACATTGTACTGACAATAGCAATATTATTTTGATTTATTTTTTATTAGATGAAGCATTGTCAACCAAATATTTTGACTAGGATCTTTTCTGTTTTTATTTTACCTGCATTTGTTGTATAGCGGGGTGAATGTCCTGGACTTGGATAGAAAGGAAACTCGAAGACTTGCTTGTAAAAATATCTGGACATATTTTTTATTTCATAGTATACATCTTTATCGGCCGGAGAATGAAGAGTGGGAGAGAGATAAGGAGAACCGACAGGTTGTCCCCAACAGGGACAGCGGTCTCGTGCCTTTCGGCTCCGCTGATGTCTGTCTCTTCTGTTGAGTCCTCTCAGTTTTCTGTCCGCTGTTCTTGTCTGCTTTATAGGTTTCTCGAACGCCTACGCAGGTGTCATTTCCGGTACCCATATCCTGTTTTGGACACACACGCATATACCTATTTCATAAGGTGACCGGGGTCACTTACATTTCCGCACAGGTGTCTGACCCCGGAATAACCTCCTCGTGGCAGGATATCATAACACATTTATCATAATCACACAGACCGTCAGTCAACGGCCATTGGTAAAGTTCAGATGAAAGAAAATATTAGTCAAAAATTAATAACGGTTGACAATGTTTCATCTAATGAAAATATATATCAAGATAATATTGCTGCTACTAATAATATCACTGTAAAAACGATATCAAATATGGTGTCGAGAAATCGGGGGAAAATGAATGGTAGGTTAAACAGTTTGAGTTGATCTTCTAACAACCGTAGGGGTCTTGTGGCTTAATCGGTAAAGGCGGCTGGTGCGGATAACCAGACTTCCCTGTAGCAAGAACAGATGAGAGTTTGAATCTCACTAAGAGCTTATCTTTTATTTCCGATCTGTGCTGTTTATTAACGGCCGTAGACTGACGGTCTGAGTGGTTGCAATACATCGGAATTTATTTAGGATTCTATGTTTACATTTAGATCTACACCTTTCCCCGAGCAAGTTGTCAGACCTGGAAGCCAATTAAAACAAATGTACAGGTTAAAGGTTAACGTTATGAATAGGGTTTTCGTAACAATAAAGACCAAGCAATTCGGGTCTTTTTCGGCGAGAAAAAACATGCAATTTAATGGGGGGGGGCGTACTTTAACACTATGGGCGTTAACTTCTGTTGGGGACTAACGCAAAAGACCCATGGATTTCATTAGGAGACCAGATTCAACTAATTTATTTTAAAAAGATTATCATTTGCAGCGATTGAAGCAGTATCAGTAATTATTTGATTATTCATGTTCATCGATTGGGATTTATTGCCGTTGTTTTTAATTTGCTCGCTCTATTTCTTAATTTTCTCGCTTTACTTTTTAATTTGCTCACTGTATATTTTAATTTGCTCGTTCTATTTATTAATTTTCTTGCTGTAAGTTTTAACTTGCTCGGGAAAAGGTATACTCATCTCAATCTCACAAACTTATATTTTAGCGATATTTTAAAATAATAATAAGGTACATACATATCTACGGAACTGAATCAGTCTTCTATATTGATTGGTATATGAAAGACTCTTCTAATATCAATATTCACAACGGAGAGAACCGAAGTATTTATGATGAATTTCTTTCCTAAGTTTCATTACAAACTTTAAAAGAATTATGCGTTTAAAATTAATGAAATATTATGGGTAGAGATATGTATACAAATTGAGTTTCGTTTATTTTACAAGAACATCAAATAATGCCACCAGGGCAGAAGTAAAATTGTGCAGTATCAACTTGATGAGTACATTCACTGCTTGCTTGGTGTTAACCTACGTGCGAAACCAGACCAACAGCACTGAAGTTACACTAATTACCTTTTATTATATAAAGACCTAACCAAAGACTAACACAAATAAATGCTTTCTGAAAAATTGTATGGCAGAAATCTGGGAAAATGTATATTACATCTGTCAGGACAAGAACACGAAATATTCTTTTCGATTTTCACTAAATTCCCTTATGGTTTTAATATTGATTTTAATGGTAAAAACGGGAAAAAAGAGAAGAAACAGATAGAAAAATCAGTAAGATTATTTTAGATGCTTAAACATCATTTGGGCCGACCATTGCATGTATAGCGTTAACGTTAAGTGAAACACAAAGTGGTTATCAGCATTCTGTACTTGATTAGAGATTAAACCTACCAAATAAAAACCATTCCACTTTCGACCTGTTTAATCTATATGGACTCACTCACGGATGAGAGTTAATATGATTCCCCATGGCAGAGGTTATCCGTTTTACAATCGTTACCAAACTATTGCTCGTTGGCTATTCCTTGGTAAAACTTGTAAAACGTATACCCTGCTGTCTGCTGTTGATCCTAACGTTTTGCACGTCATTTTTGGAGACTGAATTCTGGTTGAGAAAATACACTTAAGCGGATACTCTGGTGTCTGCAGTTCATCGATAGATTTTGAATTAATTTTTAGAATTGCCCACATTAAATGACTATTTATTTCATTTCCTTTAACATGTCGATATAGATAATAATGTTATTCCATTCTTGTTTATGATATTGAATTCTGGTTGAGAAAAGACAACCATTGCGCGATTATTAGCAACATTATTAATAAAAATGACGTTGGACTATTTTTTCTAAAGGAAATTTGACAATGTATTTCCAGAGAAGATATTTACAAAGAAAACGTGTATTTTTACTTTGTGTCCACACTATTACTGATGCTTTGTGTCTCTGAAACACTAGAACCGGCTTCCTCATTTAGAAGTAAAAAAGGACAAACTGAAAACCAATGAATTAGGAAGCGAAACACAGTCTTTGAAACTTGAATGCACAGCCACCGATTTGCTTCTTTTTCCTATCGATCCAACCTTCATTTTTATGCCATATATTGACGTTGCTATAAAACAGAGTCCTGCATTTCTAAGCAAGAATGCATTAATGTTTCCTTTCAACACGTTTTATGTAATCCCTCTGGAATATGATGACTCAATATCATTTGAATAAATATCGATAATACATTTTTTTCCTGTTGGAAGAATTAGCTTTCAAGTATTGTGTAGAGTGTTTTTTAAAGAAAATTGAGTAATTTGAATGAATTAAAAGCCTCTGTTATTACATTGACTTTGGGCATTCATTAATATAATGGGTCAATGATGAATTGTCAACGAAGGAACGTCCATTTTCTTAAAGGTTTTATTCAAAGAATTCTTTAAATAAAATCCATCTTTTGCTGAGTGGAAAATGGTTAATTAGTGAATTAATTTATATATGTGTCTACTTGGTGACTGTGACAGTATTGACTTCACCTCCCATGTTAGATGTATATATTAAAATACAAGATTTATATATGTGTCTACTTGTTGGTTGTGACAGTATTGACTTCACCTCCCATGTTAGTTGGCTATGTTAAAATACAAGATTTATATATGTGTCTACTTGTTGGCTGTGACAGTATTGACTTCACCTCCCATGTTAGTTGGCTATGTTAAAATACAACTAAAAGCTAGGACTTTAGATGATACATTTCAAGAAACGCACGGCATCAACAGACAGGTGATTAAACACATCTCTTCTAGTAGTCAATATAAAAGTGTTGTTTTAATATTGTGAAACTCCAGGACGAAGTCAGAGGTGGCTTTGTTTTCCTGCCGTAAATAGAACAACAGAATTAGAATTAGGGGTGTAAACCGATATATAAAATCCCCATTCCCCTACCGTGGGATTTATTAGAATGAAATAAGCATATGAAATAGGCATGGGCTTATTTCATTCTAATAAATAGAAAATTATAATTGTTTTTATTTATCATAAAAGTTGCAGTAATCATCTTCAGTAGTAATAGAAGTTGGAGTGGAGTTTGACCCTGCAGCAGCAAGTTCTGTTCCATTTCTACTCGTATATGTGCAGGTAGATGTGTGTGGATATTTTCTGATCTTGGTTTAGTCTTCCATTGCGAGACGATAGTAAGGCATCTTATAACGACTAGATAATGATCAGCGATATTAACCTGCTAGCCATTGGTCATGTTGTATAGCGGGTGAATGTCCTGGACTTGGATAGCAAGGAAACTCGAAGACTTGCTTGTAAAAATATCTGGACATATTTTTTATTTCATACCATACATCTTTATCGGCCGGAGAGTGAAGAGTGGGAGAGAGATAAGGAGAACCGTCAGTCTGTCCCCAACAGGGACAGCGGTCTCGGGTCTTCCGCTGATAAGTGTCGAGTTTTCTGTCCGCCCTCGGGTCTGCTTTATAGGTTTCTCGAACGCCTACGCAGGTGCCATTTCCGATCCCCATACCCTGTTTGTTTGACACCCACGCAATATATCTATTTCCTAAGGTGATCGGGGTCACTTACATTTCCGCACAGGTGTCTGACCCTTTTCGTGGTAGGATATCATAAGAGTCAGAGAGAGGCGCCCTTTTATTTAGATGGGTTACAAGTATAGAAGCGTTATCACCTGGCACAGTGCTATGGTTACCACGCTAGTATCTCAATACAATTCGCTTATGTAGTGTTTTAGATCATCACAGGAGTGAAGGAAAAGATTTGATAAAATGTACTATTTTTTGTTACATTCAAATTTTCTACATTTTATCCTTTTCCTATTGCGTGTTCCCTCCGGCTTGGCTGAATCAATGTTGACAAATTCTCTGACAAGCTGACTGGTATAAAAAAATGTCTATGTTGCTGATTCCAGGATCTAACGGACAACATGAACAAAAAAACTGTCATCTTTTGGAAAGACATCTCTCCATCCGAATATAAAATAATATATTGTGCTGATATGAGTGCCTTGCTGATTATTGTTGATTCGCAAGTTGGTCTTGTTGATTATTAGTAGCGAGTTCAATTCTCACCGGCGGCCCCGTACATGTGGCCTTTTGATACATCTTGTCAAGATTACCGTCGCACTTTAGCTGGAGAGAAAGATGTCTCGCAATGTCGTAATGATTAGCAGGCTAGCCTGGCAGGCAATTACTATAATGAGTTCGATTCTCATTGGGTGCCCCACTATTGTGCCATGGTGGCTTAGGGTTAGTGCATATACCGTAGCATAATGGTTAGCAAGTTCATCTCGCCGTTTAATTCGCTGGAGTGGTAAAGTCGCTTCTAACTCGGTGCCTCACTACTTTGGACTTGGCCCAGACTTAGCTGAACTTTGTAAATAACCATATTTGGCAATAACTGATCTTCTCAAGGATTTGGCAATTGTAGTTTCCAAGGGATATGGGGAAAACACCAACACAGTTCGATGCAATAAGTCAAACGGCACGTCAATGTTGCAGCACCGGAACGGTTCCTTCAAGGGGACACTTCCTCGCTTATCACCAGTAAGCTATCACCTCTGTCACTCCGAGCCGCTACAACGTAATTCACAGTACAAGTACACTCCAACGTGGCCTCGGCTGGCGAGCCAAGAACGAACTGACGAACCGTCACCGTCTGGCCTTTTATAACTAAAAGCTACATCCGCATTGCTAAGGCTCAACATACGGGTCACTGACGCTCCACTTCGTCTACATCTGTCGACGACTCGTTCATTCGGCTTTTGTTTCTCGGACCCTCCACAAGACAGACAGCAGGCCTCCTCCTCCTCTGGGCAAGTCCATTTCCACCTCTTCGCCACAGTAATGAGAATCATACTTTAACTGATCTGTTGACATAAACACGGCCATGTTTCATCCTTGAGAAGATCAGTTATTCGGTTGAGTCTTTTAAAAATTGACATAAATTCCACTTGGAAAAATGTATTACGCTAACAATATGAATATCTGTTCATAAATAAAGCATGGCCTTTGAAACCAATATCTTGAAATGGTTGTTCAGACAAATGTATTTCTCCTCCGTTATTTAACATGGTGTCTTTGTTTGTGAGCAGAATTATTGTTACAACATGGAGTAATGATGCTGGAGACTATCTTCCCGCCCTAGCCTCTGATCAGTGGGAGGCCGAATTAAGACAGTAGACAGAAAAGAGAACGCTATTTATTTTGGGCAGCCCGAGAGAGCTCCGAGAAGAGACGGCGGGTGACAGTGCCTCATCCACCAGGGGCAAAGCAAGTAATCCGCGCATCTTCCTCGCCCCAGTATCGTTTCCTATTTGAAACAAAATGTCACTCTCGATCGACACAAAGAATAAACGAAATATATTTTCCCGTACATCGGGTTTACCTTGCTGTTTCAGCAGCGGTATAAGACGGGTTACATCAGATGTTTCACAAAGTGTTTTTCTCGGCTGTAACTACACCCCCAGAAGCTGCCATCTGAAGATTCGACACCGTTCCCTGTTTCATACCACCGTAAATGACACTAGTATTTGTTCCAACACACAACAGCAGTTGGATTAGGCTAACGCAATAATTTAATAACGCAATATAATTGATTTCTGTTTTTACTAAATTTAGCTTAGCCTGGCACAAGAACACAAATGAGTATCGAACACGCTACGATAAAAATGTTCGCGGTAGCTTGCTAAAAACTACTCCAACGCAAGACACGTTATATACACATTTATATAAACATTTACTAGGCTGGCACAAAGCAATACTAGTGGAGCATCCAGTAGGTATCGAACTCATTAACAATTCCATAAATACTAAATAGCTGACCTTCGTCCTACGAAAGGCACCTAAAATAGCAGTATCTTCTTTAGAATCTCCGAATATACAACTTGACCATCACTAAACAAGTTTCAATGGAATGTGTGAGATGTCAGATTTGTAATGTTGCCAATGTGTCCAGTCAAAAAAGAATTTAACTAAGAAATGTTTCACATATAAAGCTAAATTTGGTACCGTTAGAAGCGGAATTTAATGTAGATTGACATACTAAAAGACCACCGCAATCCACTTTGGGGAAAAGACTTTATGGGTCGATATATAGAGAGCATATTTCAAGCAGAATCGTTCAAAATGTGAAAAGATTGTGAAAACTTGCATCTTTTTTCACATTTTGAACAATTCTGCTTGAAATCTCAGCTAAATTCCTGTGAAAATTTTAAAACTTTTTCAACAAAGACTGCTCTGTACATATCGACCCATGAAATGATTTCCCCAAAGTGGATTGCGGTGGTCTTTTAGTATATCAATCTACATAACATTCCGCTTTTACGGTACTAAATTTAGCTTTATATGTGAAACTTCCAAGTTGACCCCTAATTTTACGAAATTTGACCAGCCTAATATCACAGAGCGTCAAGTTATGTAATATCTGCTGTAACATTTTCCTTCGGAAATTCAACCGTGTCTGCTGGGATAAAGAAAGCTGTTGTACCCACAAATAAGTATCTTCTATATTCATTATAACCATAAATAAGGGAGAGAAGGACAAAGAGATTGCTTTTGTGCTCGTCTTTCTGCCAACAGCGGACATTATTTCTACCATCAACAAAATAGTAGCGACAAATCGGCTCGATGACCTGGGCAGATTTGAAATTACAATATCCACGATTTCTCTTTCCGCGTTTTCCGTTAACTGTCGTCAACCCTAGAAATAATAATAATTCATCAGTTTGATTAGATAATAGTCCCAAATTGCAAAGTAAGAATGATGGCAATTCGGATATGTCAAATAGAACCAGGGAAGTATTTATTTTAAACGAAAGGGCGGAAAGAAAGAAAACAATTGTATTCTAAGATCTACACTAAGGACGAATCTTATAACTGTCATAAATCTTTTAGTACAGTATGTTGTTCTAATTGTTCTATTTCATTATTAGTTATTGTTATTGATATATTATTGTGTATATTTTATAAATTAAACGTTATGCACGATGTATATAAAGGAAAAACATAGTATATATAGGGTTCGGTACTATCTGTGGTTTAAGACATCCGCTGGGGATCTTGGAATATATCAACCATGGGTATAAGGGGAACTACTGTACCCGAAATGAAAATATGCCTGAATGAGCGATAATCAACAGCACACGGCCACGATGTAAGAGGTGCTACCCGAAATCTTGAGGAATTTGAACAGTTTGCGCGAACTTAATGTAGTACGGATTATTGCAGATACCATTTGTGAACAGTTTTCACTGTCTGCATTGAGGTAGTTTTCCGAAGGCGAAAACTAAGTAAATGTTTTATTTGCAAATTCCCGAACTTTTGGGTAGTAAGTATATTTGGCTAAAATTCACCAAACATAATGACATATGTCTGAAGGAAACAACGCGATGAGAATTCTATTGCTTGTTTTTCTCGATCAGTATAATAATTGAATAAAATACGTTTTTTAATTACAACTTTTATTTCGAACTTTGTTGAACTCAATGAAAAATTAAACTGCGGATAACCTGCGGATAATCGGAGAATCGGCTGACTTAAATCTTGTTAACCGACTCCGTATTTGAGCAAGCGAAAGCAAAAGTCTACAGAAATCAAATTTCCTCGGCAATACATTGAGAAGCTTTTGCAAACTTGAATTTAAGTTACCAGTTGATTGTCGGGAATGCAATTACTACCCTGCTGATGAAAGGAAATAAAGAAAAAGACGTGAAAAGAGGAAAAAACGAAACACGTTATTCTATTGATAAAAGAGATTTAATAAAAAATAATTTATCTATGTTTACTGCAGAAATTTAAACTAGAAAATTAGATTTTGCTTGAAAGAACAAAAGAAGTTCTATGGAATAAAGAAGGCAGACATTTATACAAGTTTCCCCCGCTATCCAACAGCAGAGCATTCCTCGGTCAACGTTTACACACTTGCCTTGTTTTCTTGTTCGACACAGAGAATAGCATTTCGTTTTTACAAGATAATCATTGGCGATGAAAAATGAATTTAAAATGAAAGAACAAAAAACAAAACAAAAACCGTGGATTTATTGGAGACATCCTACAACATCCTAAACTAAACGGAATGTACTAGAAAAAAAGAACTTCTCTTGGCTTGGTAGGATTTAATGTGGAATCCTTATCGTGAATCTCTGGGACCTGAACATACTATCACTGTTCAACAATACATTGAAAACTTGGAAGAGAGAAGAGGTTTTTCTGGACCAGAAAATCAACCTGTTATTTTGCTGCATGACAGCACTTGTCCTGATGTTTCATGATTATATATTTAGTTAATGCGAATCTTTTCCAGCGCTATTTTCTACCGAGTGTTTCAGAATTTCTAGAACCACCGTTGATGTTTATTCAGGTCTTTATTGTTTGGCCAGTCAACCGGACTAGGCCGTTTATAAGCCTTACGAAAGATCAGAAGCAAAGAAAATGAGATCCCCATTGACTTACAGAATGGACTCTCACTCAGTGGTTAAAACACGTGTCTTTCTCAACATGATCGGCTCAGACGAATTCAGTATTCACAAGACATACACTAGCAATGAAAGATGGATACACGAAAAGCCGAAACGTGGCTATATCCAGGATAGTCCAGGAAATATTTTGCACACACTATTCTGGAAATTTTAGAAAATGCCACAACTATATATATTGGCACCAGACATGTATAAATAACTGTAGCACTGGGCATCAGATACACTTAAAGTAAAATACTAATCAGTCATTTTGGTCAAAAGTGTTTTATGCAACTATGCCGTGTGAACGTGTATGTTTATATGTGTATGTGTCTACGTAGGTACATCAATAAGACTGACGCCAAGTAATGAAAAACATTTATTTTACACAGAAAATCATTTTCAACATAA
>VCCN01004667.1:519141-531897 GCA_006491835.1 Architeuthis dux
GATATATAGATAGATATATTTGAACAGCCGATAGATAGATAGATTTGAACAGAGATAGATAGATAGATATATTTGAACAGACGATATATAGATAGATAGTTTGAACAGACGATAGATAGATAGACAGATTTGAACAGACGATAAATAGATTTGAACAGACGATAGATAGATAGATTGATAGATTTGAACAGACGATAGGTAGATAGATAGATTTGAACAGACGATAGATAGATAGATTTGAACAGACGATATATAGATAGATATATTTGAACAGACGATAGATAGACAGATTTGAACAGACGATAAATAGATTTGAACAGACGACATATAGATAGATAGATTTGAACAGACGATAGATAGATAGATTTGAACAGACGATAGATAGATAGATTTGGACAGACGATAGATAGATAGATAGATTTGAACAGACGATAGATAGATAGATTTTAAATGTGCGCTGGTATTTTCACTGCACTGCTCCAATCACCAGCGGGGAACGTTTTGCTCGACCAGGAAAATGCAGTCGAAATATCAGCTTTACTTTAACTTGAACATCTCTGAAAGCGAATCTGTTACCTTTTTACTTAATATCAGGTAGAAAGTGAGGACTTGCCGAAGAACTCTGATAGAAATGGCGTGATATTAAAAAAAAGCAAAGATTATAATTACAAAATCATATTTATAATCCCTCCTTCCTTCATATCTTAAACTTATAAAAATAATTAAAAGTATATATTCTGGAAGCGCAATCTTTCCGTTTATAAACTTTCTTCGGCTGTCGTTTCCTCGCTTGCTTTTAGAAGAAATTCCATTTTGAATTTTGCCCAACGCAATTCTGAAGTGTTGGATAAAATCAATATCTATTTCTGTTTTCTGCAATATTATTTGCTACTTTTGGGAGAAAATCCAGTAAGAATTAAGAATATATACTCCACGAGGCTTCGTGCATCACTTTATTTTTCCTGTGAACACGATAGAAGCAGCGTCAGCAGCGTCAGCAGCTTCAAACGCCATTTTATGAGATCTTCCCTACAAGTCCACCGTAAGAGATAAAATAAATCAAAGGTATTTCATGTAAAACCACATCCAATTCCTGATTTCCATATATTGTGTTTACTTCTATATCATTCGCCCGATAGTAGCTATCGGGCAAATGATTTAGAAGTAAACACAAGATATATAAGGAGAGTATGAATCTATTATGTCATCAACTAAACTGCAGATATTCTATTATTCCAATCTGAGATTATCGATAACCTTAAAATCAATTTATTTTCCCGTTAAGTACTTTCATATTATCGACCTCGTTTGCCATCCAGAACATCTTGGTCGGTTGCTGTACAAAACCTACTTTAAAGTTAATATATGGCAAGAGTTTAAGGCCAATATGCGTAAGTTAAAAGAAATGTGAGAAGCGCGAACGTTGACTGAATGATATTTACTGTCTTCCTCTGTCCGTCTAGACTGATGTTTGTGATTAGATGCCAGGCTGGTAGGATACAATATAAAATATCGTGCCCAATATTTTCTCACCGTAAGTAAGTATATATTTAATCCTGAACTATGTCAGCGCAGGATGAAATTTCTCTATGGCTGTTTTTAATCTAATTATACGGCAAGATGAACTTCGTACAATATTATTGTTATACATTTGATTTGATACATACAGACTTATTTAATGTTTGATATGAACTACATAAGTTTATATAGTTATAGTTAACAGATTTCGTATAGTTTTCCAATTTGATGTCATGCAATCAAAGGCTTTCGTACCCATGAGATTGATATTCACCACTGAATTGAGAACATTGACAAATAAATATTTGTTGTGTAAAATAATTGCTATTTTCATCATTAGGCTGCAGACTTATTCGTAGGTTGGAAAGCATTCGGTACGAATAGAGACATTTTGAAGAGCACCTTGCCAGCGTAAAGTATACAACGGTTGCATAATACCAGCCATGACTTACGGATGTAAACATGGAAATTAACAAAACGAGCTGAAAACCAACTTAGAATACCAAAGAGAGTCATGGAAAGAGCACTGATAGGAATAACTCTAAGAAATAGAAAAAGATCAACATGGATCAGAGGGAGGACTAGAGTGAAGGATAGTATACAAATAATTAGGCTGCAAAAATGGAGATGGGCTGGTCATCTAGCAAGAAGAGATGACAATAGATGGGGCAAACGGCTAACCGATTGGTGCCCATTGGACACTAAACGCAGTAGGAAAAGACTAGACAAAATGGAGAGATGAAATAGAAAGGTTTGCCGGTAAGATCTGAAGGTAAGATAGGTCGTCGTGAAAGGAGATGGGAAAGGCCTTTGTTCAGCAGTGGACTTATAACGGCTAATGATAATGATGGTGATATATATGTAGGTTTTCAGACATTTTACACTTTTTTACATTAAAATACCAGTATGAGCAAATAGATTATCGTAACTACAGTTGTATAGAAATGGAGTGCAATCGTATATAACCTCATGCATATGTACAGTATGCCACACAACTTTAAACTCAGTTGATATTCTCCAAGTCAAACGCTAGAATTTCCAATTAATTCTTTGTTCTAATCTTTTAAATGAATTATACGTGTATTTGGCCTAGTCTTAATACATGGTATACGTATACATGGTGACCGGTAAATACCCCAAGCTTAAAATCCCACATGCACATTTCACCAAAGGTAAATTTCACCACAGTAAATAACGGTCGAATAATTCTGTGGAAGGGTTCAATAATGCTTATCAATGACATCCGTGTACCCAAAGATGTGGAAACTGTGCTCAGGCACTTAAGCGGAAGAAGGGATAAGCCAGACAAACATTGCTCACATTCGACGTGGAGACCCAACAAGAAAGAAAAAAAACTACCAAATTATAGACGCAAGATTGAAGAGGTTTGTTCAAGATTGTCCAATGGGAACGCCTTTGCAATTTTTAAGCAGCATTGCACGCAATTTGTCTTAATTAAGACTAACATATTTTAATGTGTATGTGTATATCTAATGCTATTCTTATCTGATTGTCGGAAATAAAGTTAATGTAATATCCTCATAGTGGGGATGGGGGCAACATTTCCATTAGAAAAAAATCATTATATTTCGTAGAACATTCTTTGAAAACATAAGGAAAGTCTATATGACTTGTTAAGAAGTATTTTTATTGAAAACACAGAAGCATTGCACCTAATTTGTCTTAATTAAAACTAATTCTCCAAATATGGTTGTTATTATATTTTAATACATTTTGTAAAGTCTATGTGGATATCTAATGATATTCTTATCTGATTGTCGGAAATGAAGTTAATGGTAATATCCTCATAGAGAGGGGGGGCACAGATTTTCACTTTATATGAATGAATGAATGAATGGCTTGGCTTCGCGAACGAGGAGTTTGGGGATGGTTTTCCACAGCATTTGGACCATAGACGGCGGGGCCATTGTGCGGAGTAAACCTCCAGCCTGAGCAGTGTAGTTTTAAGCTGAAGTGCAACTTGCCCAGGGTCGACCCCACCCTTTAAACCCGAGGGTTACAACCTATGAGCCACCGGAGTGGCGCGGATAGGGGCAGAGCCCATAGGTCGTAGGTCTGTCACATCCTTGCGTCACTTGCGGGGGTGTTCCGTGAACATCCCGTAGTTGGTAGAAGCCTGAGCTGGCTATAGAGTTCTACCGACCCTTTGAAGGAGAATCAGGACAGGATGGCTGTCTGCAACTTTGATCACAGATTTTCATGATATTGCGGATGTATGCAACTGTAGGCGCAGATCCTCACGACAGTACGACTGTCTGCAACTTAAGTACAGACTCTGGACACTCCTACATTAAGCAGATGTGCGCTGACTATGTGTTTCTGCTGACCCGACAGTATAGCAGCATGAGCAGATTCGAGCCCAGATCCAAATTACGCCCTTACGCAAAAAAAACAAAAAAGAAAAAAAGAAAAAAAAAGGAAAAAAGGAAGATATGTCCACTTCTACTTATTAAGTTTTAACTTAGAAAAAGTCCACAGTTAGAACCACCACCCCCACCCATTCAGCGGGTGTGTAGCTCCCCCCACCTCCTATTGTACTGAGCTACGATTTCGTTGGCATTGATTTTGCGTTCCACAATTAAGTGAAGGTAAAAATAAAGACTTTGTCACATTAATAGCTGGATGGATTAGTATTGTTTTCTTAAGTATGCTTTGGAGAAAGGAATTTACTGTTTTTATTATTTTAGGAATTGCATACTGAATACTATTCCATCCAGCTATTAATGTGACAAAGTCTTTACTTGTTACCTTCACTGTTTTAATTGCGAAACGCCAAACAAAAAAGAGTGTCTGTTTATCTAAAAAAAAGAAAGGTCAGAAACCAAAATGGATCCCCTCTCTCCCTTTCTCTCTCTCTCTCACGAAAAGTAAGGAAGGGGAATCTTTGAAAATATGGGTGCGTTCATCTTTCTGGCCAGGTTCATAAAAACAGTGGGTTCCTTTCGCCAAAGAATACTTAAGAAAACCCAACCCATGTTGGCAGCTTAAAGATAAGTTGAAATTTGTACTCTTTTATTTTTAAAAGATTGCATACTGAATACAAGTCCGTCCAGCTGTTAATGTGACAAAGTCTTTATTTTTTGCCTTCACTGTTTTAATTGTGAAACGCCAAACAAAAACATGTTTATCTAATAAAAAAATAAGTCAGAAACCAAAATGGATGCTCTCTGGCCAGGGTCATTCAATTTATATAATGTTTATATAAATGACCCAGAAATGCATAAAGCAATATCGAAATAGTTGGAGGTCGCTTGGGGAATTCATTCCTTTGAATATCAAAGAAAACAAATTATCGAGATGGATTGCTGATTTTGACTTACGATTTAATAATAAATTAACAAGAAATACTCAAGAATTATTTAATCAATTGGTAGTGGCTATAAAAAATAGGTTTATATTAGAATACAAAATAATAAATGATACAATCTTTAATTCCACTATGGGGATATTACCAAGTTAATATTTAATTGCCATTTTTTCTTTTTTTTGCTTTCTTTGTTTTATGTAGGGGGAATTTACTATGGTAAAATGTATGTAAAATGTTGTAGGGGGAATCTACTGTGGTGATATTTACCCTGGTGAAATTTACCTTTGGCGAAATTTGCATGGGGGAATTTTCGTGTGAAAATTTACCGTGGGGAATTTACCTAGAACCACTAACCGTATACACATAGTTGCATGAACACAATCGTTTTGAAAAACTGGTAAAATTAGCATTTTAGATCAGAGATATGAATCGGTTAATTAACAAGTTCCACAAAACTTTAAACTCATTGCAAATATCATTGTTTTATTGGGAAATTTATTGGATTTTTAATAGAAAGATTCTATTGTTAATACTTTGTAGCCTCACCATTACTTAAACATCCGACCTGTCATGATTGGAACCAAACCATGGGGGAATTAATGAAGCACTTCATTCCAAGCTACTATGATTGAAGTTTTGAGTTCCTGCACCGGATTAAATTGTCTCCCCTCAAAAGCCTCCATTGCAAACCATCCCCATACGTTTGCAATTATATTTATACCTTACTCTTGAAGAGATATTTGCATGACTCATCCAGCATGAATATGTTGAAATATGAACTGTTGACCGCCGATCCGAACAACTTCAGTTACTAAATTCGCATTTCTTAGCATATTCACGTATCATTCTGCATTTAACCGCCTGTCAACGTACTGGAATAGCCTAGCATATTCAATAGGACCCCAAAGCATGAGCCAACCATCTCCACTAGCATAATCTGAAAAGGTTTCCTTTGGTAATCGTGTGCCATGCCAGTAATACTGGAAGCCATCTGGGCCATTAAGGTTGAATTGGACCATCCACCATTCCTCATCCAACGTCTGATGAGGTCTTTGAAATTCCAATCTGTATGGTTTGTGGATAATTTTCACAGCTGGACGTTGCAATTGTTCCCTGTGCATGGATCCTGATTTCGTAATTGTTTGCCTGATGGTCTCTTTGTGAATCTGAACCCCTGTTTCTGCTTCCAGACGAGTTATGGACTGATTGGGGATTTGCTGCAGCGCTCTGGTAACTTCCCTCTCATCACGATCGGACATCTTTTTGGGTCTAATATCACTGTTCTTGGTTCCATAACATTCTGGATCACGCAAAAGCAAATCACAACTCTCTGACTTGATTCGTTCAGCTAATGCACGCTGTGATAGCTCCTGACATCGAAATTCCACAATCCAGCCACGTTCGGATTCGGCCAGCTTTGGTCTCTTTACCATACTATGTAGTCTTGACACCGTTTCAAACAAAAACAGAAGCCGATAAATTGAACTTTGAACCCTTTATATCATGTCAATTGTCAACAAGCTTACAGTTTAGTTGCAATGAAAATGTTCAATGATTAGAATTCCGTTAGAATTGCTCAATCTTTTACTTATGGGACAGTGTCTGTAAATGGCCAATCTAGAAAAATCACGAACTGTAATTCATTTATTCCAGAGAATTAATTTAATTATTTAAGATTTTCGCTTGAGTTTAAAGTTTTGGAACACTGGATATATGTTGCTAATTGAACTAATTATATATTTAATTGTGTTATGGGCATAAATACACACTTGCACTCACACGCAGACTTTCACACATGTAAGTATATATGCACATACTCAGACACAAATATGTATATTTTTTATTTTACTTAACTATGTGTGTTATTCCATGAATTTAGAAATTCAGAAATTCAAAGAATACGTGAATTCGTACTGACAAAGGCTGACCATATATTATCAACACATTAACTCCACACACATCCATACCCACATACACACACACATATACACCCACACACTGATACATACATTCAAAAAACAAACACATACGTATGTATGTGTTTGTTGGTTGAATGTATACGCATACATACGCACAAAACACACACTCGCACATACATATACTCACACACTCGCACGCACAGAGACACATACTCGCACGCACGCACTCACACACCCGCACCAGCCACTTCACCTAACACATAGACATTAATGACCAAAGGAAGCCATACATAAAATAATCAAATAAGTTCCATCAAGTTCCACAACTATGTACAGCCTCACCCAAATTCTGGCACAGATTAGACCGAGTCAAAACTAAACTTATGCACAACACTTCTCCCCCCACACTACACACATTCACCCACACACTCACACACACTCACACCCGCCACACACACTCGTACACACACAAACACACACTAACCAAAGACCCTAACAGTACAAATAAAAACAATAAATATTCACGGCTCGAAGTCGAAACTAGTCTAGTCCGCAAAACGTACAAAAATATAAATGAATGAATTTAAAAAAATGAATTCTTTGTAGCATAATACATGCGCATGTTTTGGTTGCAGCAGCTTTTTGCCGATCGATGCCAGGCAACAGGATGGCACGGTGAAGTCGACGACCAGGCAGCTTCATGGCCCAAAAATGCCACAGCGAACAGGTGGGAGACAGAAGAGAGATACATATAAAATACGGGACATATACCATATCTTCCGAGTGGAGATCTGAGGGGAAAAATGCAATTTACACCGAACTTCTCCGTCTGGAGAGAGAATAAAACAACAGAGTCTAAAATTGCTTAATTAATTTTCTATAATCGCTTCTCGGGTGCAACGATGGTTCGAATCCCAAACACTTCAGTAAAGAGCTATTTATCCTTAAAAGAAAATCTCTTAAAAACAAGGAATGCAATTTACGAGGACGACTGTCATGAGTCGTTGCCTGTCTGACTCCCTTCTCCCACTTTAACGTCTAACCACCTCTCTTTCTCACCCTGCCACCTCATGTCCGCCGCACCGGTCAAAACACGTCTGCCTTGGTCAAGATCCGTTTGCCGACTACTGCTGTCCTGTCAACGTGTTTTACCGCCAAAAGAATCAAACTCCTTTGTTTAAAAGGTTCAGCCATTCACCGACGAGAGATTTCAAAACCTTATGAAAGGGTGTGTAATTGGCTTACTACATATTCATCTAACCCTAATTCCTGTCTGTATTATTGTACAGTTTGTCTTAAATGTATTTGTACATCTCTATCTCTCTCACTCACACACACACACATATATATATTTCCACAATTTATTTAACTACTTGCGTCAAGTAGTTACAAAAATTGTGGAAATATTACCGATTACTATGCAGGGATGGCGTTGTGAAAAAGAAATGGAAGATTTCTGCACAGATTGCAGTAATGAAAATGCAATGGGTCATATAATAAAGACTGGGCTCTAAAATAAGCGTAAATTTGGCTCAGCCTTGTTATTTACTAACATTAGCTAACATTGGTACAGCGTCAAATGGAACGAAATGTATAAATGAAACTTGGCCTGCTTACTGAGCGAAATAGTTACGTATTTAGAAACGGCTCTAGTGTTTGGCTTCTCATACGAGTGAAAAACAAATAAAAAGGCAAGACAAAAAAAAAGCAAAACGAAAAAAAGGACTTCAGTTACTGATGTTCCAATTAGGATATTAATGCAACGCAATGTTCCTGTTCGCAATTCGAGCTGCTCGGTCTTGTGACGTAATAAAATATGCAGATTAATACCATAATGATATTTCTGTAACTAAATGATTATTGATATCTAATTGCCCAGCAAATGTTTAGATTGAAGAGACGAATAGAAATATATGTAAAACAGACTAAACACAAAAAATGTTGGTCTTCTCATGAACTGCATACGAGTAAGTGTTACGCACTGCATGACTTGATATAAAAGCATGAACTATGATTCAGGTTTCGTACATGATACAATAAATAGCATAGAAAACTGAAAAAAAAGTCACAATCTGTATAAATATGATTCCTGTTTATTTTGGTGAAAAGAACCAAATCTCCCAGAAGCGGCAGCGAAACTAATGAACTGTAATCAATTACCCATGACGAGGATAGTACGCATGACCCCCCCCCCCACACACACATATATACATATATATATATATGATGCTGGGATATATATATATATATGATGCTGGGATATATATATATGATGCTGGGAAAAAGACAATGTGGAGACTCGGAATGATTTGCAAGAAATGTATTTAATACCTTAACATGTTTCGACGTAAAGGAAAATTAGAGAGAACGAGTTTTCATGTCTGTATCGACGTGGGGTTGTGATTAATTGGAGAATTTCCCTGTCTGTGTGCGTTTGTGTTGTTGGGTTCTGTATATATATATATACATATATATATATCGCCGTCATAGGTCCACTGCTGGACAAAGTCCTTTCCCATCTCCTTCCATGACGACCTCGATTGTGCTAACCTCTGCCACGTCTTACCGGCAAATCTTTCTATCTCACCCCTCCATATTGTGTCTGGTCTTTTCCTACTGCGTTTACTGTCCCAGATGCACACATCGGTTAGCCTTTCACCCATCTATTGCCATCTCGTCTTGCTAGGTGGTCAGCCCATCTCCATGTTTGCTGCTTAATTAGTTGTATAATATCCTTCACTCTAGTCTTTTCTCTGATCCATGTTGACCTTTTCCTATCTCTTAGAGTTGTCCCTAGCATTGCTCTTTCCATGGCTCTCTGTGCTATTCTAAGTTGGTTTTCAGTTCGTTTTGTTAATTTCCATGTTTCGCACCCGTAAGTCATGGCTGGTATTATGCAAGCATTGTATAATTTACGCTTTAAGCACATTGGCAAGGTGCTCTTCAAAAGGTCTCTATTCATACCGAATGCTTTCCAACATATCGTTATGCGTCGTTTTATTTCGCTCTCATGGTCTTTCTCTAACCTTATTACCTGTGCTAAGTAGATGTATTCATCAACCTCTTCTAGAGCCTCTCCCTCTATACCGCTGTACATTATTTTCGTCTTTGTTCTGATCATGCTTAAGCCTACTTTTTTACTTTCTCTATTTAGGTTAACATGTTTTGTAATTCTTCGGATGCTTCTGACGTCATGGAAACGTCAGCGAATCTCAAGTGGTTTAAGTATTCTCCATCTATGTTTATTCCCATTCCCTCCTAATCAGTTTTCCGAAAGATACTTTCAAGTCTCGCTGTAAATAGATTAGGTGATATTGTATCCCCTTGTCTTACTCCTTTTGCTATCTTTATCGTGTTTGTATCTTTATGTAGTCTAATTATTGCACTGTAATTTTCGTATATGTTTTGGATAATTTGTATGTGATTCTCGTCAACACCTTGTCCTTGCATTTAGTTGAAGGCTGCCGTGTGTTCTACCGAGTCAAATGCTTTTTCACAATCTACAAAGACCAAACAGAGTGGTTTGTTGTATTCTAAGGACGTTTCTATTAGTTGACTTATTGCATGTAGCTGGTCTATTGTTGAGTAGACGCTTCTGAAGCCTGCCTGCTCGGTTGGTTTTCATCTAGAGTGTCTGTTAATATTTCTGTGAATAGTGTATATAGGTTAGGTAATAATGTAATAGGGCGATAGTTGCCATGGTCGGGCTTATCTCCTTTCTTGTGGAGTAGGATTATTATTCCTAAACAGAGGTTTTTAGGAACTTTTCTTTCTCTTATGCTTTGTGTGAATAGCTGTGCTAGTTCTTTGTGCAAGATCTCTCCTGTATATTCTAGAAGGTCTGTCGTTATGCCATCCTCGCCTGGGGCTTTACCGAGTTCCATGTTTCGTAATGCAAACACTATCTCTTCTACCGTCATGTCTGGGATATCACTAGTATCTCTAGGTTTATCAGTTTGTGGTATTTCTATTTTTGAAGCGTACACATTTTCATAATATTCCTTTGACAACTTCTCCCTACTTTTCATAATTTTGTCATTTTCATCCTTTAGTGCAAGCATCTGTTGCTTGCCGGTATGGTCTGTGGAAAATACAATCAGGCAAATATAATTTATAGAGCTACAGTCAACATCAAGGAGAGCCCGAATGATACAAAATATTATATCAGGGCTTCTCAATCTAAATTTAAGATCAAATTTGAAAATCATAAAATGCCATTTAACAACGAAAACTATAAAAACAGTGCGACTCTATCGAAATATATATGGAAACTAAAGATGATAACAAAACACAAATTATCAAACGAGATATGATTCCATTTTCATTATATGAGGCATTATTGGAGTTTCTACAATTACACTTTTGTGTACTTATCAAATGGAATATTTCAAAAACAACACCGGATATGAATATGTATATGCAGAGTGTACCATGATGCACCTGTGTGGTGCACCGCCAAGATACCGTTGTGGAAACCCCGGTACTTGACGAGACTGCAGTCGTTGGTTCTTCGGGTCACCGCTGAAAATGGGAAAGTGGGTCATCTCGAAAAATAACGAGACAATGCGAAAAATAGGTATTTTAGTAATTCGATTTGTTTGCAATTTTTAGAAACTGCCCGATAAAATGAGAAGTCACAAAGCGAATTACTGTTTTCTACATCTACCCCTCGTACCCCCACCCCATTCTATCTCCGGTTACCTCTCTTCATCGTCCCGTGGTCAACTCCCACTGATCGTAGTAGCAACCCGCCTGGTCCTAGACATCCCACGTCTACTCTGTGCGGCTCGCTACCCTCTACTGACTGATATTCCTCCAAAATCCAAAGCCCCCCCTTTCTTCTGTTGAGCCAATACACCAATCCCCTGGTGACCTACTTCCCGGGGAAAACTTTCTAAGCCCAAGAGCTGCTACCTGTGCTTAGAAGAAAAACTTAAGATAATTTGCTTCCCGAATGAATAAAATGAATTAGTAGCAAAATGCTAACATAAAAGAAGATTTCGATTAACTGAATATGGACACAAGAGAAAATATCTTCAACGATTACAAAAAGATGATTACATTATTTTTAAAAAATTAGTCTTGCGACTGTGGTGAAAGGATATTTTGCTTTTTTTTAAATAAAGTCTTGCGACTTTGGTGAAAGGTTACTTTTCCTTAACTAGAGTCTTGCGACTTTGGTGAAAAAACAGGTGGCCCCTGTTTTTTTTTGAGGGGGTTATCCCTCTGCAGGGGATGCAGTCGGCGTATTCTAGTCCCCAGCCGACAAGGCCGAAAAACTAATAGGTTGAGCACTATCGTTGTTTTTTTCTCATATATAACTATGGATAAAGTTTACATAAATTATTCACTAAAAACCATACCAACGCCGTACCAAGACAATTATCTACTACTACTAACTGAAAGAATTGAGCACCTAATAAACAGAATGAGATGGAAGATATACTTTAATCTTAATAAAGGAGATAACGAAGACGACAACGGATATGACAAACATTTCTGATTGAAAACAGATAAACCTCCACCACAGAATGGACTATTAAACGGGTTTGAAAAGGACATGATATGTTTGATAAAACTGATGAATTAAAACAAAATTAAAAAAGAGATATTAAAAAAATCAAACAATCAAATGAAATATTTGTGTTCGCCGACAAAACCAGAAATATATATAAAATGGAACCAGAAAAATATGAAAGATTACTAAAAGAGAACATCACCAACATATACAAGAAAGGCAACAACAGCATAGAATATAATATAAATAAGGAACCTATAAATATAACAAACAAACTGAACATTGACTACAGAATCAACAACATACAAATATCGCAAGCATATATCACCTTTAAGACCACAAGGATTCATTTAATACGAACAAACCTGAATGCAGACTCATAAACCCCACACAAATTGAAATTGGGATAATTAGCAAATAACTACTGGAAAAAATAAATCTTAAACTGAGAAAACAACTAAATATAAACTTAT
>VCCN01004667.1:816653-829374 GCA_006491835.1 Architeuthis dux
CACACACACACACACACACACACACATACTGGCCCCTGGACTATTTACATTTAGATGAAAAAGATGACAATCGCTAACCAAACAGTATGAAAATCCATCTGTGTGTGTATGTAAAATTATGTAAACGTATGCTGACGTATACGAGATTGGTCCGGAAGGTAACCAGCCATTCAATATTTACGAAACATAGCCTACCTAGGGAAATGGCGCCTTATTTCCCTACAAAATATCCCTAGGTACCTCACACGCTTATCTCAGCGTCCCTTGTAATTTTCAAAACAGACTGAAAAGTCCTCTTTCAGGATCACTACCAGCTATCTTGTCACGTTCTCCTTAATCTCGTCTACAGTCTGAAACCTCTTTGGGAAAAGCCAGAAGTCGCAAATATGTACTGGAGTGGAGCTGAAAGACTTGAATAATGGTTTTCCACAAATAAAAAACTGCACGAAAAATGAGTCACTCGGTCATTGTGGATGCAACGGTTACACAGTACACAAGCTCACTAAATGGCGTCTGACTTCCAACCCCACGGGAGAGTATATGTTCGTACGTAAGTTATCCGCTGATGGGTTGTCAAGTCGCATTAAGGTTGCGCAAAAGGTTCTCGAGATATTTCAAAACGGCTAGATACTTTCCGGACAAATCATGTACGCACGTTCACAGTGTACCTTTCTCAGTCAAGTGGACTGTAAACGAAATCAGTTGAGGTCGGTTAATTACATGATTATTTCTGTATGTATATGTGTGTGTGGTGTGATGCCAGGCTGATATGGGTTCCCAATTAATTATTAATTAATTAATAAATGTCTTCATAATTATCATATTCTGTCGGATATTAAATTATCCGTGCCTTGATTTTATATGCGTGTGTGTACATTACACAAATCAAGTGTGTATGGAATTTGATAGCCTCTTTTAAGTAGCAATATAGTATCTGTTGTTCCTCCATCTCTGTATATGTATACCTTAGCTTGTGTCTGCGTCGGTGAAAGTGAGTTTGTCCATAAAGAATCGAACCTTTAAAACAGCGCGCCAATGAGACGTTTTAATGTGCTCTGACTGAAATGTTGTGGATCAGTGAATTTCACCTTTTGCATCACGCCACGTGCGAGAGTGAACGTGTGTCTAGTGCGCTGGGATTTTGTTCCGAGTTGAACAAAAGTTTAGTTACCTAAAATAATAGTAGTTATAGATTATACCTATAATAATAATGTAGTAACTGCACAGCACTGGCATTTGACAAAAACAGTAAATGGTTCACTTAAAAGTCTAACCTATAAATTTCGCTTATAATTTAACTTGTCAGCTAGCAAGCAGAAATCCCTGGCGGACGTAAGTAGCAAAAGCATTTTATTAATTGTGTTTGAAATTTCTATCCGTATTCGTAGCTAACATCATGCAATTACCATTTGAAAACTCACCATCAAATAATCTTCGTATTCTTGGGGTTATAAATTCTAGACTTCCACACCCCTCCACCAGCAGAAAATGGAACGTATCTTATCAGGAAGGGACGAAGGAAGATTTTTTGCCTTTATACATAGCAGCACATCACTGAAATTTGACAAAAACAGTAAGGATACACTTAAAAGTTTCACTTAAAAGTCTAACCTATAAGTTTCGCTTATAATTTAAGTTGTCAGCTAGCAAGCATAAATCCGTGGACTCTTAAATAAGTCCAGACGTAAAAACGTAAGGGAGACAAATGAACAACCATTAACACAAAACTGGAGAGGCAGGATCTCTATGTTACCCTGCACGTCCCCAGGTGGCGGATGGGGAAATGCTCCACATTTATGGGGTACCCTTGTAGATATATAGGGCCCCACCGAATATACCGAATAAGGTGGCACAAATCTAAATGCTCACCAGAAATACTGGCAACGGGTGAGCTCAACTATCCACCAACTTCCCAAATCCAATATGACAGGACAACCATATAAATATCGTAACGTTCCTGTTGGATCATCGCCTACTAAAAGTCCAACCGCAATGTACCCTCGAATGCGAGCTGACACTGTCCAAGCAAGACAAAGTCTTGGACTTTAAACAAATTAAAAAAACATGAAGATCTACACCTACAACGCTCGTGGCATAGCCTAGGACCATAGACTAGACAAACTACAAATGGTATTGGACAACATCGACTGGCACATAGTAAGTACAAGTGAAACCCACAGAAAAGGAGAAAAAACCTCCTAAAACTAAAGATAAGTAACCATCTAATCTATTATAAAGGGAAAGACGATAAAAAATTCAGCGGCGTAGGATTCCTAATTAACAATAACATTGCAGGCAACGTCATAAGCTTTGCCAGTATATCAGACAGAATAGCATGGATAGTAGTCAGACTCAGCAAAAGATACACACTAAAAGTGATCCAGGTTTATGCGCCAACTTCGACAAGCTCTGAACAAGAAATTGAAGAGGTCTATGACGACATCAGTAAGATAATAGATCAGCAGAAAACTAACTACATTCTACTCATGGGAGACTGTAAAGGAACGATTGGGTAATCCAGTGTAGGAACATATGGAATATGACAGAAGAATGATAGAGGTGACATGCTAGTAAATTTCGCAGAGAGATACGGTTTAAAGATAACTAATACATTCTTTCAAAAACGGGAAGGTCGAAAGTGGACCTGGAAAAGCCCAAGTGGCACAACTAAAAACGAAATTGACTTCAAACTAACTGATAAATTCGAGAACATTAAAGACGTTGACGTCATAAACAAAGTAGACATAGGCAGCGACCATAGAATGGTAGCGTGCAGAACTAAATTAAAACTTTAAAACAGAAAGGAATAAAATGATCCTTAAATAGAAGAGATGCCCCAATAAGATAGAGATAGAGAACATTAGCAACTTCAGAGTAGCGATAGCGAACAGATTTCAGGCCTTGTGGAATACAGACAGCGACATAGAGGAAAAGAGTAATAATCTGGCAAATATAATTAAGGAAGCAGCAGAGATAGTAGGCAATACAAACGTAAACAATAACACAGGGACATACTCTAAACGAACATTAAAACTAATCAAACAGAGGGGAAATATGAAGATAAAAACTAAAGAAGACGAAAACAAAAAAGCAGAACTTAACAAACTAATAAATAAACGAACGAGAAGAGAAAAAAGAGATAGAGAATAGTAAAGGCTATCAGAAAGGGGAAGAGTTTAAAGCACGCCCGCTGCGCAGATCATACCGGCAAGCAACAGATGCTTGCACTAAAGGATAAACATGGCAAAATTATCAAAAACAGAGACAAATTGACTAAATTAACTGAAGAATACTATGAGAATTTATATGCTTAAAGAATAAACATACCACAAACTACTAAACCTATAGACACTAGCGATATCCCAGACATAACAGTAAAAGAAGTAGTATCTGCACTACGAAATATGAAACTCGGTAAAGCCCCAGGCGAGAACGGCATAACAGCAGATCTTCTAGAAGATACAGGAGAAATCTTGCACAATGGACTAGCACAGCTATTCACGCAATGTATAAGAGAAATAAAAGTCCCTAAGAACTTCCGTCTAGGAATAGTAATCCTACTCCACAAGAAAGTAGATAAGCACGACCTGGGTAACTATCGCCCGATTACACTACTACCTAACATATATAAACTATTCACAAAAATAATCACAAACAGACTAACAGGCACTCTAGACGAAAATCAACCACGCAGATGGAAGGAAATGGGAAAGGCCTTTGTCCAGCAGTTGACTTATAACGACTGATGATGAATTAATAATTATACTTTTATAAGTATATTAATACTATAGTATTGTGTTATTTACTGCAAATGAACTCTTAGGTAACTATTTCTGTTATCTATTTATAACGGCTTTTCAAATTTGTACATCATTAATTTCCTACACAGTTTTCCTATACACTTCTATTAGCCATGAGAGATAGGCTGTGCCAAAATTCGCTTGAAACAATATATATTTGGAATATATATTAGTGACAACCCTGTTACACGATAGGCGAGAAGGTTGGCAAATGTCCTGTTTGATCCCCACGCCTGATGCCCATGAGAGCCGTTAGAATGTCTTAAGACTGCACAATGGAGTTTTATGGCGAAGTGAACGTGCGCGCGGCCGATCCTACCCTATATATATATATGAAATCAAATGATGGATAATTTTATATCCGATCGACAGAATATGATAATTATAATGACATTTATTAGTGAGAGCCCATATTTGCCGGCGTCGGTGTGAGCGACTGCTAAACGAGCTGCCTAAATCGTAAATGTGAATAAAGAAACGAACTCCGTGCGAGGACCGAACCCGCGTCCACCCTGGAAGCCACATACACTCGGTGCTGCCTCACCGACTAATTTTTTTTTCTGCCGATTGAATATCTTTTTTGAAAATGTTTTGCCTGATATGCGTTTAAGTTTCGGCACTTAATATGTAGGGGAGACCGGAGCTAGTTGTTATATGAGTCCGGTTTAATCACTTGATATAATTATTGTTTCCACCACTTGATGGCGCCACTGTTAGCCTAATTTGTGTCAGAAAAATATCCGCCATTTTTCTACGAAGTTTGAGTCATATGTACTGTAAGCATGAAAAGTTTTACATGAAACACGTTTGCTCATCCTGGTAACTAACTTTTTCACTTTGACAGACGTGTGCTTAGTTCATGCTGTAATGTCCGGTTGATGCAGTCTATGTTTATGAGAAGTGGCAATAAACAGTATATATACTACATTTCAAACAGTTTTTCTTGGAATAGAATATAAACATAATCATGTGTTTGTGGCTGGTTGGTACATTGTAATTGGGGCTACTTGGTACGCTGTAATTGTATGCAATTGAGGCGGAGGAAAAACAAAAAGCCTGCAAAATAACAAAACAAAGTTCAAACAAGTCAGAAAGTGTTCAGAGAAAAAAGAAAAGTGGAAAAGGGGCCAGAAACTGACGAAAAGGAAAAGCTAATAAGACTGATGAATCCACCTTTTGTTTGGTGTGCGTAGAACCATATTCCAAATCAAGGCCTGGTGAGAATTGGGTAAAGTGCATATCTTGTCAAATGTGGGCACATGTTCAGTGCGTTTCAAAAACAACGGGGATTACTTTGTCAAAACTGTAAATCTGATGTTTCTGAATTTGTTTATTAATTGTATAGTAGAAAATATCAAACTAATAATTTGCTCTTTGGTGGCTAAGATTTGCTACTGATGTTGTATTGATATATATTTCCGTTTTATTGGGAGAGGGGTGTCATCATTCTTTTCTTATTGTTCTTTTCCCCATCCTCTACCTTATTACAATGCATCATTGAGGTCCACTCACATATGATTCCACTTGTCCTACCAGGTGCTCATTATATACTTAAAATCTTACTTTTTACTCAAATACATTTTCTATTACTGTTAATACTTCTGTCTGGTTTAACATTGTATACGTCTCAATTATAACAATATTCATCACATTTGTACCTACTAGCAAGATAACTAACTTGCCCAATCGGATTGCACCAACTATTCCCACTGGTAGAGTAGGTTTGTACACTTTTTTCCAAATGATAATATAATAAACTTAACTAATATTTCAGATTTAAACGACCCATCCAAAGGAAGTCTCTATTCCATAGTAACCTTTGGTCATATTTGCATTTTAATGAATTAATTTAATAGGAAGTTACAGCCATCCAAGTGAAAAATGTACCAACTAGCTATCTCCTATGTTGTGCATTGGAAATGGGGACAAACGGATTGTCAGTGTCTAGCTGACAGAATATGGATATTACATGTATAATTAATATTTGCTTATATATTTATTCTCCCTTTATACTTGAAATCATTACATAATTACAATAAGCACTGATATAACATTTCCCGTTAGATAATTGTATATTTTCAAAACGCCAACGCCTATTTGGTTATTATATCGGAAGCCTCTCACCATGAACATATATTACCGTGACATGTCATTGGGAGAACCCAGTTGATTTACTTCACTTAATACCAGACCATATACAACTGTCTTCCATGAAACATTTCCTTTCTTCTATTCCTGTACCTATTATTCTTTTTGTTTTCCGTGATATAATTGGATCTAATGAAAACTACTAATTGGGTTTCTGTTATTAATGAATGCGTCTAACGAAATTCGGAGGACGTGATGTTATCAAAAGAACTACATTCTGTTTCCAGGTTAAAAATAAAGTGCTTTATGTATCTCCGCTTTGAAGTTTAAAAAATCAGCTTCATTTGTCAGTATTTTCCCTTGGAAATATTGAACAGCTTCCGATATTTTTCTTATTCATACCAATTTAACTCAAATGAAATATTAATATCATGATTTAGTTTTATAAGTCCTATATAACTGCACAAACTAACTTCGTGATAAAATATACTCAGCTGACTTTGTATTGCATTTTAGCATCCTACAATTGTGGAAAGGATTCATTCTCTAACACTGTTTATAGGACATTCTTTTAATTTAGGAAAATACCATGTTTATTATTATGCATATAATAACTCAATTTAGCCAGTAAAGGTTAATTTAACTGCTGACATTTTCCCCTTCAGTTTCAATGCACAACACACAGATTAAATGCCGAAACTTGCTCCAGCCAATTCTACCCAAAATATTGAAAGATTTGTTGCTTAATCAATTTTTCATACTGACAGACATATTCGTTTGAGCAGAAAATGACTGAGGCTAAGCAGGAGTGAGGTGGACTACCGATGAAATCAGTGGACAGCGATAAGAAAGGCCGAAACCTTGCTTACGTATACCGTATTCAAATGCAGTCAGCGCTAAAATAAAGCCGTGTTAATTGTATGATTTCTTAGTACCGCAGAAAAGAAAAGATTATTTACACATTTAAAGTGTGGCACACTCATTTATGAATCATAATGAAAAATTATCCTCACCGTTCAATAACGTTATACAAAGCTATATTCTTCGTAAAATTTACTCCTTTGTGTAAGAAACAATACCATTTATTGTAAGGAATGCGTATACGTATATTTTGGCTTGTGGACTGTAATGAAGTAAGAACGCAAGATTAGCTTGTAGAAAGTTGTATGCAACTGTACATGTGCTACTAAATACATGGTGTCAAAAGTGCCTTCCTTTATATAGTAAGCAGGAGTGTTCTCATCAGGGGGAGGTAATCACTTGGTACCAAAAGGGAGACCTTTTTGATTACTTTATTATCACATGGACATTTTCAAAAAGTAGTGATGATGAACAAATTTATTGTTAATGACTTGCAAGTATCGGACGCAGTGACAGAAGCCTCTACCAAAAGGGTTGTATAATCAAAGTGATAGAGCTTTTGGGGTGCCGTGCCCTTTGGTGTTGCTGTTTGACAGTACAAACTACTGTTTATGAAGTGCTATTAAACTTTCTATTCTCCTTTGGTAATCATTCATTGTAATATGCTTGGCTCTGTTTATTTTAAAATCTTTCTTCTTTTCCCAAATAGGAAAACTGACGGTGATATTAAATTTGAACATAACTCTTTTTTTTCTGAACAAAAATATGTGAACATTTGATCGATACCCGGGATATGGAGTGATTGCTTAAGACTTGTCTGATCCAATCTGTTCAAATAACAGAGGAAAAACGAGTAAATCCTCTTATCGACATGTAAACAAAGTTTTCGAAACAATGCCTTTGACTACAAAGAAAATGTAGAAAGAAAAGCCAGCAAGTCCATGGCGACAACATTGATAGCTTATAGCGAGAGACGGAAAATGATAGCAACAAATTCCTGGAACGAGTGATACCAGAAGATTTCTAAAACGTTGACAGATGTATCCACGATTTTCTTTTCGATTGGGAGATATTTTTTTCATACATTTATCTATTCACCCCTGTTTGTCCATAATATATCTCCAAAAGTTCTCAATGAATTCCAATGATATTTTGTCGAAGGAAATGCCTTGTGATAAAGAAGAAATGACATTTCCTTTTTAGTGGTCAAAGTAAGGTAGGGTGATCTTTCCCGTCAAAATCGAGGGGGAACTCTGTTTTTTGCTTTTTATGACATTTCTATAAAATATCATTTGTTTTCCTGTGCTTTTTAAAAATTATTTTTCCTGCTAGTTTCAAATATGAGGCCTTTTTAGTAAAACACATTATAACAATTAACATTGATAAAGCTAGAATACTTAGCAGAATGGCAACGTTTCGTTTAGTCGCCCACGTGGTTTCCTTTCTAAAATGAATATAGCACTTCGTGCATTGCTTTGTTAAACACGTTATTACTTCCCCTTAATGCTGAGTGAACATTAGCTTAAAATATGTTAAGAAAATATGTTTTTATTAATTATTTTTAGTATTTAATGAATTAATCGTCGATACAAACTCAGATATGAAATGCCAGTTATCTTATGACTATATGCATAGCGTTTTGAATAAAAAAGAAATTCATATTTAGTTTACATTCAAGTTTGTATATACCTAGACATTCATACAGTAATATACACTCACGCACACTACACACACACACACACACACACACACACACACACACACACACACACAAACATACATTCACATTCACCGTAGTAACATCTTAACTGCTTTACGACGTTACTACAGAAAACTTTAACTAGCGATCTTACATACAGAAATTTAAATTTCTGTCTATTCGTTTATTTCATTATTTTTCATATAAATCAATTATTCACTAATAACTGTTAATGAGAGATGTTCAGAGGGATTTAGGTTTTACACATAATTAGATCTTATATATGAATGAATGGTTTGGCTTCGCGAAAGAAGATTGTGGGAGGGTCTTTCACGACTATAGGACCTTAGACGGCTGGGCCTGTGACGCGGAATACTCCTGCAGCCAGCGCAATGAAGTTTTAAGGTGAAGTGCGTCGTGCGCAGGGCCGACCCCACCCTTTAAACCAAGTGGTGCGAATAGTAGCAAGCCTTCTTAGGTCGTAGGTTTGACAGGACTTTCCTTCTGGCAGATGGTCGAGATAGCTATGGGTGTCTGCCGTTCCTCTGCGGGTGTATTCCAACAGTATGGCTGACCTGGGTAGTTAAACCACCGGACGTAGTTGGTAGATCCGAAACATTTTGAGCGAAACAACACAGATGAGGACGTAGTGCTGACTAAATCATGACATTGTAACAATACCTCATCAAAGATTAATTTTAAAAAAGAAAACATTTATATTCGCTTTAGTCAGATGGCTATGCACTTTGCTTTGGCTTTAAATCATTACAAAATTATTATAATCGGAAAAGAACTGGTTTTAGTAATTTGGATAAACAAAACTAATCTTCCGGTTGCAAAGATAATATAAGTGATGTTTAAATCAAAAATGGCATTAACATCAATAAGAACTTGACAAACCTGTCTTTTTCTTTTAAAAGTTTGACTTTATTAAATGAATTTGGGAATTAAATCGAATTAAAAATTCTTCTTTTCTTTGGTTTGTTTCATTTGTATTGATTTTTAAAAAAAATCATAATGAAAAAAATTAAAAGCAATGATTAAATACCCAAATGGTTATTGATTTGGCTTGAAAAAAGTGAGGTAAAAACATGAAATGTTTTCTAAATCGATTTGACACATCTTAAAGAACGGCTTTTCGTTTTTTTAATAAATTGTTTAGAATCTTTCCCTCTAATAAAATGTTGAGAGAAACCGGCTATATTTTTTGAGTTTTCCTGGAAATCCAAAAAATAAAAAGAAGCATTGTGTACAATTGTGTTGCATTTTTTTACAACTGTGGATACGAGGAGGAAGTTGTTTCCACGATTAATCTCAAGCATATTATACGAAGAAATTATGCAGACATTTGAGAAAATTATGATTATTTACGGGAAATAACATTGTATGAAACAGCTTTTAAAAATATTTACAAAAAAAACACTATAGAAAAAAAAGAGTCATAGTAATATCCAACCGTTCAGAAGAGTACATAAAATCACTACATTCGGTTCAAGCTGTTGCCTCCTGACCTTGTTGTTTGAACAAAATCACACTGAACACTTACATATATAATTGGTATTACCTTTAACCTAGTAAACATAATTTACCTATTCTTGAATCCCAAAAGCAAACAAACATTGTATGGACCATGTTTCAAGCTATATGGTGTATATCATTTTAGTACACCAGCATTATTTTTGCGGGTAAATACTCTAAACCCTCTTTCTTAAAATGAAATGTGCCGGTCCATAACGCCAAGAAGTGAAACCAACGTAGAGACGGGTGCTGACATTACTCTCGCATATATATTTCTGCAATTAAAGAATGTATCTATATGAAATATAATAACATTTAACGGAACATGAATCTATACATACATATGTTATAATTATTATTGATTACTCTTGCTAGCTGTTTATATTCCCGTGGTCTATTATTACTATAACTTAATTGTGTTCATTACATTGCAAGGGTGGACATGGAGGTAGAAAAGATGGGATGAAAGAAACAAGGAGAAAGAATAATAATCAAAAGGCGTTAAGGTCGTACACACAAACAGATTAATAATAATATTTACTACTACTACTACTACTACTACTACTACTACTACTACTACTACTACTACTACTACTACTACTACTACTACTACAACAACAACAACAACAACAACATTATTATTATTATTATTATTATTATTATTTCCTTGATTTGCGTTTTCATACAATCATATGCCAAGTCTTTCAACTGAGACCTAAGGCAAATGAAGGTTTTCTTCGGAAGTTATTGAGCATTTTCTTTTTTTAATTTCTTTTTCTTTTTTTTTCCTTTTCTTCCCCTTTTCTTCCCTCCCCCTCCTTTTCATTTCTTTTTCTTTCCTTCCACCTTTTTTCGTATATCATTCGATTGCCTTCCACACACTGGGCACAGACACGCGAATATAATTGAAACACTATAAAGGAGAACGGTGGGAGGGAAAGGGGGGGGAGAGACAATCTTAACAAACACAGAGTTCATGTGAGAAAAGACAGTGAGAGTTTCACTATTGAATTGAGAGAGTTTTTCTGAGTATGTGAGCAGTGCCCATTAGCACAATCTTTTGTATCTCAGCCAAAGATGGATTTGTGTATCAGTCTTTTCCTTAATCATTCCCAGCTCCCACTACTACAGGGATAGTGGTTGTGTCTAAGTGCCACATTCTTGCCGTTTCGATTTCCAGATTTTTATATTTTGATAGTTTGTCCAATTCCTTTGCTGATATATTTTTATCAGACGGGATGGCCATGTCTATAAGTTAGCATTTATAGTCTTTGAAGTCTTTTATCATTATATCTGGTCTGTTGGCTTGTATAATGCGGTCGGTGTGTATCGTGAAGTCCCATAGCAATTATCGAATTGTAGCATTGTTCACTGTCTATGTCACTTATGATATCACAGGTAAAATATATTTAGCAAATTAATTCAAAAATTTCATTAACTCTAATGATTATTCTGGCGTACGAAATTATGTTAATAAGGCATATAAATTGATGGGGTCTATAATATTGGCTTATAGTGCTAAAGAACACCATCGATAGTTTTGAAATAGATATATTATCGGATCCTTAATCTTATCGAAATCATATCTCATGATTACTTTTTCATATTGAATTCTTTGTAAGGTTTTAGAGTGGCTCTAATGTCTTGTGCGTTCCATACATTTCTAATATTCTTTTTCACATTTCAAAAACCACTACAGAAATCTATCCTCGTAAACACAGTCTAGCAGATTATATATTATTTTTATTTTGTATGTGGGGAAATCTTAGTGATCTTAAAAAAATCAAAACATCGCCCTGTTCTTTTTTCCCCCTCTATTACGAATTACTTGTGTGCCTTTCAATAGTAAAACATTTAACGCTACAGAAATACAATTTGTAAGAATTCTCACTCAGGAATGCAAAAGACAGATAGTGAAATGTTCCTTTTTTATGCAAAATGTAATGACATCGTCAGTTATAAATGCCGAAAATTTGGCTTTTCTAAAAAAAAGAATTTTAAAATTTCAGCACAACAGTGGCAACAGTAAATTTGAACAAGGAAATAAATCGCAACTAAAGGTCTTCATTTAAAAGGTTGAAAAATTGACCGTCAGGGGAATGTTCTTTGATGTAGGCATTAAATAACTTGTGGCACTGAAAAGTATTGACTGTGTGTGCGCGTATATGAACGTGTGTGCGCGTGTGTGGGTGTGTACGTGAGAATGTGCGCGAATCTTATATTTAAAAAGAGATACGGAGCAAATGTACTGTCACTGTGCTTAGTCATACATGTGTGTGAGAGTTTGTACACACACACACACACACACACACGCACGCATATATATATTGTGTATTTTGGCATGAATCCTTCATTAATGCATGTTTGGTTAAATACAACGGACAAGGAAAACCGTTTCACCTTTTTGGTTAATCTTTCTTGTTTACGCACAAGAGAACGTAAGTTCGGATCCAATGTATCTAAAAATTGTCCGAACGATATATGAGATCGAACGCTTTCGATTGTACGTTTAGCCATTTTCGAAATCGTGAAAATCTTATTGCTTGCACGGTTCAAATAGTGTCCCAAATAATTTCATTGTGTGCCATTGGTTGGTTGGCGCCACAAGACAAGTGGTGGGCGAATGCATTGTTTATTAGAGGGGGATTTCAGATGTTTAGTTATTAAACACATTTAAAACACCCTGTCCATGGCCGAAAGAAATCTTTTGAGGGTTGGGTTTTTTAATTTTATTAGGAGCGCTTCTATGATGGCA
>VCCN01004667.1:849312-861345 GCA_006491835.1 Architeuthis dux
GACAGAGACAGAGACAGACAGAGACAGAGAGCGACAGTGAGGTGGGTAGATAGATAGATACACATAAAAACAAATACATCAGAGCTTTCTGATAGCTGAAGAATTTACCTACATCAGATCGGATTCAGTAGCTGGTATCCAGGCCGAGATTACAGAATTTCAGCCAGGATTTTAAATGCTGATTTTCAAGGCAGGTGGGCCTTTCTTTTCGCAAAATATAGTCCTCTGATTGAATTAGTTAGTAGATACCTATTGGGTAGTTTGAAAGAATAGGGCTACACGTTTTTCGTCTCCGTCTCGAGATCCTGTTCCAGAATAAACTAAGTTTAGAAGATAGATTTCAGAAATAAATCAATCCATTATGTGCTTATTGCGAAATTTCTGTACTAGGAATTTATTCTGATGAGTGAATAATAATAATGAGTGAAGATATGCATGCTATGTTATACATGCAACAGCGTGGCTTGTCTCATGGTAGTAAACATTTCATGCAGTCTTTTGGCTTACATGTTTATTTTGAAAAGAGAATATCGAAAATTATCCGAAAGGTTTTGGTCATCTGATATATAAAGAAATGTCTATCCTTGATTCGTTAGAGAGACAGATCGATACCTGCCCTAGTGTCAGCTTGCGCATGCGTAAAGTCCGAACGGGTGTTTCAGTAACCGCATCGACGATTCTAAAGGACAGGACTCTGATTAAACTCCAATCATCATTTGATATCCACAACATATTACAACTGAACTGTGATTTTCCGGCTGACAAACCCCCTTTGCAACTAATCTACTGTGAAAAAAATTGATTGTTCCGGTTACGTTTTAAACCGTTTTGTTCCTAATATGTGACGACGCAAATTGAAGCTACAACATGGTACACATGATTCATCATACTTCGAATTATCTGCGATATGCACCAACAGTTGTGTTATTATTTTACAATGTTGGAAGTTTCGTATTTGTAATATTTCTAGCTGCAGAAATCATTCGTCTCTCTCTGATGTTTATTTCTGAGGATGGATATGAGAAAGGAGCGCCAAATATGAACATGAGCTAAAAGTTTTTAAAAAGCTTTATTGGCTGATAGGGAAAATAAGACCGTCAAAGAGGGCTCCTTGTCGCCATGTACTGCTTAAAAATGTAATATCACCGGTCATTTTGATTGAGTTCGACACCTACGAACTCCCTGTCTTTTGTTGCAGACTATCTAAGGTCGGAAAATATCTAAATAATCTGCTATGGATTGATAGTTAACAAGCTAATCCAACTCCTTTAATGGGTTTAGCCTTAACGGGATGTCCAACTGGGGTTGTAGTAAAATACGAGAAGCCATAGGAAGCAACACTAAGCAAATATATCTTTTGTTACCAGTAAGAAACCCAAAACCTAACCTTAACCCTAGATTATTTAATTAATCATCACAAACCTCTCTATAAGTTTTTTTTAATCACATTCCCTTTGCCTCTCGTTTCAAGAACCCAAGATAAGTAGCAATAAGCAACGAGAAGCAAAACAAATAATGTATTACTAGTAACAAAGGTTACTTATGAAAATAACTATAAGAAGAAACTATTTTTCAGTTATTAAAAAAGAAAGTAGAGGAAACTCCTGCTCACTGTCAAAGAAGAATTAAGACAATCAAAATGAAGCTATTGGCTGTATTGATCGCGTTTTTACGCTATTTAATTTACAGACTTTGCAGGAATATTCAATAGAAACGGAGCAGCGGATGTAGAGACAGCAACGAGAATTAGAAACTTTTAAATGAATCACCATTAACCTCTGTATGAAACCTCTTTTTTAAAATTACACAGCCTTTTCTTCTTGTTGATTCCCGATGTTTTCGAATATTGGTTTTAATAGAGAGAAACGTCTGACCAGTTGGATGATTAGCACAGTGCAATATTTCTCCCTGTTCGGCCTTGTAGTGTAATAGTTCGCAAGTTAGTCTCGCAGATCATTATTAGTGAATTCGATCCTCACTGCGTGCTCCATCTGTATGCCCTTGAGCCACATCTAAGCTACGCATAATACATATCTATTTAGCCGTACGTCGTTATAATCAGAGCTAAGTAATTGTCAATAAGAAAAGTTTGCCGGTAAGACTTGGCGGAGGTTAGCACAAGATAGGTCATCATGGAAGGAGATGGGAAAGGCCTTTGTCCAGCAGTGGACTTAAAACGGCTGATGATGATGATGATATTACCGACGTGGCAAGTTAAACATACTAATGACCGATGAGAGACATCATGCCCATAGCAAAGGAAGTGGAAAAGAAAGACGCTGATTGAAATGAAACTGAGAATACTCTTATAAATAAAGAGAAATAATAAAATCTTGATCTACGTCCAAGTCGAATGCTTGTTTTACCCAGAGATGGAATAAACACCATACTTTCGCTTTTAACTCAAATAATACGAAATCGGAAATCACTAATCTAGAAGAATTTTACTAGCATCAGTTACATTAACAGCAGACGGAGAACATTTTGTCATTCTTGACTATAAAATTCCTTGTCCATGACCGTTAAGATCTGATCACACTTTGAAGTTTTCTAATAATTCCAACATCCATGGACACCCCCCCTTTCCATTAATCTCTATCTTGATCTTTATTTTCTATTTATGCTTTTGAAGTATTCCTTTACAAAGCGATTAAGATAAAGAGAAATGTTCATTCTGCTCCAAGCAAATTGTTCCGACGACGCCCTTTGAAAAGAAGTCGGAAGTTCGCCAATAAAAATATCTTTGAGAGAAACAAACAAGCTGAGGTTGCGTTAAAAATACAAAAAATGGAAAGAATACTTAGTTGAAGATCTACATCTATCCAGTCTGGAAGGAACCAAAAAGGAATTTCAGATATTTTTTTTTAAGTGGAGCTGGGGTTGAGGCGTTGTTTCATTATTTTCTTTAACTTATATCCAGTTTAAGTAGAAACAAGAAATATCCTAGACTATGTACTTTAGACGCTTCCCACGAGTACAAGTGCTGTAAGAAAGATAGAAAGAAAGATAGAAAGAAAGCAGAATCTCACATATGGTCAATTCACTATTAATACTATTGCTGATACACAAAGAGTCAAAATGTTCACAAACATGAAGAAGAATTGAATTGTTTATTTAAGTTTGAATAGTTTAAATAGTTTCCAAATTTTGTTCGGACAATTGAACTCCTTCGTGTTATTGATATTGTTAACACAACGTTTCGGCCTATCCATTCCCCAGACTTTGTCATGTGTATAATCCGTATGAAAAGAGTAAAATACTTTATTTCTTAGAGAATTACGACCAGGTAAAAGGTGGTCATTAATATAGCGAGCAGATCAACCTGTGTTTTTCGCTTAATATTTTCCATTACGTGGTCTGTCCGGAAAATATCCAGCCATTTTGAATATCTCGGAAACCGGTTGGCCGGCCTGGATACAACTTGGCAATCAACCAGATACTCAGTCGGCAATGAGTGAGCGTGTGTATTATGTGACAGTGGTATTCACGATGTACGAGCCTGCCCATTCTTCACGTCTGGTGTCATCCAGATCTGGCAGACCTTGCATTGTCTAGATTTGGTTTCCAGCCAATACTAGCCTTTCCCAAAGATATTTCAAACCGTGGAAGAGATTAAGGAGAACGTGATATGACAGCTGATGGCGATCCCGAAAGAGGTTTTTATCAGGTTGTTTTCAAAAGTGGAATGGATGCTGGGATCGGTGTGTGAGGTCCCAAGGGGAGTATTTTGAAGGGTGCTAAGGGGGCATTGCCTTAGGTAGGCTATTTTGTCGTTAATATTAAATGGCTTGATGCTTTCCACACAGACCTCGTCTATACTGGGTTTCTTTTATTGTCTAAAAATTGTGAATGTATAGCCAACTTGTGATCATATATTAGTTTGATGCAAACGTTAGGTAATACATCGTTTACCAGCCCACGGAAAATAATGAAGTCCCACATTAACTTACAAAAACAACCGTCTTCCATTTCAGCATTTCAATCTAAACAGAATCTACTGGAGAAAGTATTATTATTCTTTGTGTTTGGTTGGATTCAAAGGGAATTCTATATTATGCATTGCTAACGACTGCACACACTTTTACAGTGCTACGCTACAATAACTAAGAAGAAACCTTTTTTTCTGGACAGAGGCATCGACAAGAGATTTTGGTGTATGACAGCCCCAGCCTTCAAGTAGCAAATGGGACGCAGCAAACGATAATACATTTGAGATGGCAAGTATTTTGACAGGCAGCATATTTTCCAGCCCTGGCAGCTTCTGACTATCGCTTGTTTCACTTCATACAACACTCATCGTCTGTCCACCGGTTTATACAGTTTGAACGTCCTCCAATGAATTCTTGGACTCAAAACCAATAACATTCTTTTATGATGGAATACACATTTTACCTGAAATTTGGTGTAATCTCATAAAACACAAAGATAATGTTTTGTTGACTGAGTAATGATGCTATGAATTTACATGAAGGAAGGTGTTTGCATTAACGTAATAGATTTCAGTAAAATAGTCCAGGTTTTCTTTTTTAACATTCATAAATGTAAACAGCTCGTTACACACATATACAAATTGAATGTACAGGCTGAGGTGGAAACATTTCAATGTCAGAAACCAAGTGTGAACATTACTTTTCATAACATACAGATAATCTATTTTCAAACTTTTACTGAAAATTGCAAAAATAAACTTGCGCGAAGGGAGTAGTTACAGTGAGGCATTTGAGATGAATTATGAGAAAAATAAAAATAATTTAATTAAAGGAACATGCGAATTCCTTGTTTGCTTACATATTTCTTTTTGCACCGAAAAGGCCCCTAGAAACCAATTGCAATACTATAAGCAATTAAAGTAAATTACGTCTTGGCTCCATACTTATCTGACTACGTTGATTCAATGAGCAGCAAGACATACGATATCAATTTGATCCACCTACATAAAACCTGCAGGCTCTATTTGATTATATTACTTCCTTCAGAGAAAACATTTTTTACTTATAATATTTACACTGCGAACTTGGTAAATTGTTTTGTACCTTTTTTCTGATTCGACAGAACCAAATTTGTTTAAACAAATCCCGGCATAAGGATGGTCTTTCAGAGACCCGAGCTGTCAAAAGGATTTAATCGATTCGCTTAAAAATCACGAGCATTTAATGATGATCGTATTTATGGTGAGAAGTTATAAACACATGAAACAAAAGGCTCATGTTCCCGATTAATTTAAAAAGATATTTTAAATATTTTAAACATTTCTCTGTTAGATGAAAAAGCTGTTCGTATGAAGATTATTGCATTAATATCTAATACAACAACTGTTCTGACTTTCATGATAAACTCGTGATATCTTACATAAGCAACGTTCCAGAGACAATAGCGAAGGCAAGTTTAGATATTTACTAAGCTTAGCTTAGTATGACACAAGGCCAAATGAGAGGAAAAGGGGGTAGAGTCTTGCACTAATCTTCGAAGGAGAAGGCCCGCCAGATTTAAAAATCAGCATTCAAGTTCCTGGCTCTTACCTGGTTTCGAACACCGACAATTGTCAGTTACGTATTTATCTAACCAACTATTTGCCATTGGAGAATCATTTCAAACGTGCATGTAATATATTCTGGCTACACTTCGTTATACAGGTATCCCCCGCTTTTTGAAAGTTCGCTTTATGCCAGTTCGCTTTCACGAAAGACAGTATCACAGGTTTCGTCCGCTATCCGAAATGGCGTAAAGCGAAGAAGAAATTACCATTAATTTACAAGTGAAACATGTTTGAGTGCCGCCAGACCCCCAAAATAACCTTCTTCTTCTTCGATGTTAGTCGTCTGCTGTGGCCGGTGGCCGATGTGGAAGGCTTGAAATACGACAGTATGCCTGACTGCTTAGACGCATTTTCCTATCATACAGTTCTTTGGAGGCACTCACAATTTCCAGTAAACCTGCCCCATACCTGAGTGCCCTTTCAAAATTAAAGTCATACTTTTAGGAAATCACCGCAGCCCTGTCAATCGTAGCGAAAATCTCATGCAAGGTTTCTTTTCGTCAGTGAACGCTCAAATATATTTCCCATATAAATTAATGGTAATAATTATTCGCTTTACGGCATTTAGGTTTGCGAAATATTTTATAGGAATGCTCTGCTTTCGGATAGTGGGGTAAACCTCTAACTGTTTTATTTTTACTTTCTACGTATCATTTCAGTATTCCTTCTTGCCATGATTTTAATATATTTCACTTCATTTTATTTTGCTTTAAAAAAAAACACCATAGCTTTAATACTTTTATTTCATCCTGACATCTGTTATTAAATGTGGCCGCTCTCATTTGCAAGGTTCCTTCTGGTTAATAGCGCCATTCTCTATGCAAACAAATACACCATCAAATCATGTTGAGATCAGGTTTGTTTACAAAGAATCTAAGGCTAAATCACCCACAACTCATATTGAGTTGAAAAATTAAGTAAATAAAGAAGATTAATCAATCTATACTACAACTGCTTTCTTTACTTCTGTTTCCCAAAATATTGATTTCTTTCTTGCGAAGCAGCCAAACGATTTGATGCTTGAAAAGAAATATGAAAATAGTTTTCTAATGTCTGCAAACGAATTTAGATATTGACATTTAGCTAATAATAAAATTGATGTTTTATATTAGTCGAAATATCTATGGGAAGGTTTGTGAAACAAGTTAACGCCAGTTTATAAAGAAAGGGGGTCATAACAGCCGCTATTTGAACAACTTGCTTTTTCTTGTCGCAAACACGTTGTTGATCTCGTGCAGTTTACAACCATATGTAAAGACCTTTTCTTAAGTCTATAACCATTTGTAAAACTTTTACTCTTTTATTTATTTATTACTTGCCTTAATATTACCTTCTTATTTTCTTTACTCAAAGGGATTTATTTTCATTTATATTTGTTTTGGCTTCTTTTTTATCGATTATCAAATGGTCGATACATCTATTACTATCGATTGAGTTATCATTTGCTACACGTTAATCTTTTTAAATCATTTATATGAGTAATCGAGAATACAATCCCTAAGGAAGTATACGGTAGGCATCACAAGGGTGTGATACAGTGATTTTGTAACGCAGAATTCTGACCGAATGTGCCTCCCAAATGCTTATGCTAAAACTTTGTTAATGGCACAGATTTTGCGCTTTGTTTTTAACTGAAATTTCGAATCAATCAACCAATAAAGAACTAAATGAGACAATTGCATTCAATGTTTATTTATCCATAAAAGATATTTTAGATCTAGCATTCTTCATTCTTCTTATCACTTTGCAGTCTTCTATGTGCGTTCTTATGTCCTCACTAACAGTGATATCCCACTTCCCTTCCTGCTGCTTATTGTGGTCCCTGAAATCTAATGCTCTCTCAATCAGGGGGTTAGATTTGATTTAGATCTCTGCACTCCCACAACACTCGTTGTTTTGATGCCTCCCTATGAGCAGGTGTGCCTCGTAGCGGCGTTACTGCGTTACCATGCTTTTTCACACACTGGCCATCACAAGAATGATACAAGTCAGGTTGAATTGTCTTATTTAGCGCTCAATAATCTATTCAAATCGAAGAATGTCATTAGGCTTAACAGTAATTTCTTTAAAAAATGATAGTGCAAATGGGTTGATATTTAGATGTATTAAAATGATATGCTTTGAAGAGAATCCTCAATATAACGAAGATTATTTTCAGATTTCTAATGAAAATACGTTAAATTCAACTTACCAAGCTTTTTCAGAATTGTTCAAATTGCTCACGCAGTTTTAAAAACTGTCAGTGATTTTCCTTAAATTAGAACATATACAATTTTATAAATTCTAATTAAACTAAAAAGCATATAAAAGAGATACTATTGAGGTCACCTTATCTCCTGGCCTTGATGGCACATCTTTTGTCGACTCCAGACAAAAGAAATATCTGGCCAGACGATTTTAGTCTTGCTCAGCTTTGGTAAACATAACATAATTTTCTCGTGAAATGTAGTGAAAAACTAACAAAAGGAATAGAAATCGATCATTCACCTACGAAATGAATACATCTATAAATCACAGCCTGAGTATATCATTGCTGTAAATTATTAAAATGGTCTGCGAGAATATCTTGCTAATAATCGCCCTCCGACAAGTGCCTTGAACAAAGAACAAGTATGATGGCAAGTGGGACAGGCATTAGTTGTAATTGATAACTACATAGATAAATGAATAAATGAATAAATGAACTGATCTTTGTTTCGATCCTATGTTATATAAGAGATATCTTTCCAAAGAACTTGGTTAACATTAATATATCTTTTAACAAAAGAAAGCGGATTCAGATCAGACCATACGTGTAATCAGGAATGCACTCTCTAAGGAAGTATAACCTCAGCCATCATAAATTGTCTTCTTTTATCCATACACATCGACGAATCTCATTCGGTTTTACAGTAGTTCCCTTCAAAAAAGTATGGTATATGTGGGATGCTATTTAGATGCATTAAAATATATGCGTTGTAAAAATACTCCATACAACGAGTTTCTCATGAAAGGAAAATATATTAAACCGAATTTATCAAGCTCACGATTTACACTAAAGATTTGTTGTTCAATGTTTGAGAAACAAAAGTAAAGCCTCCTTATTTTTAAATGTTCAAGAGAAGATTTACATGATAAAAACCATTGCTTTACACCAAAAGCAGAAACAAAAAGTATTTCTTTTATGTTCCCTACTATTAGTTTCTATATCTTTCTAGTCATTACAAGCAAAAAATTAAAATTAAACCCATTCAAATACATTCGTATATATCTCTATATATCTTTTAATAAATAATAAAAATACTGTAGATTTAGTGTTGTCTTGCCTTTCCAACTGTGATCACATTATCACCTGAGTGTCTTGACATTGTCATCGCGTCTGTTAATTAAAAAGAAATCCTCATTGCTAAATTAACGGGTTCTTTATAGGAAATCTTTGACTGGACTCATATAGGCTGTAAATATATTCCGTATCTGCAGCAAACATGGTTAGATAAGGAATATATATATTTTTATAGAAGTGTACTGTTTGATCGTGAACTCATCTTCAGCATAATTGGCTAATCTTTACATTTCTGGATTGGAAAAGAATAAATATATCAAGAGACTCCAACATCTGGCAATGGTTGCATTTGCAGGAATTTGACTTGCTCTCATCCATGGTCACTTACAGAATAATACTTTAATGGTAGCACTACGTCTATTGTTAACACACCCCGAAACCGAATATATATATATATATATGCACACAAACTGCATCACGCCATGTTGGTTAGCATTTGAGCTACACATGCTAGAATCAATGTGTGTTTGGCGTTCTTTCAAAGAGGTAAGAATCTGTAAAATCAGGCAACGATTTCCATGGATCACAAAATGCAGTACTTCAATGTAAACATCGTCCGTTTACTGGGAAGAGAAAAAACGACAAACGCACTATACACACGCTGTTTCTAGTAAGTGTTGCTCAAATACTAACCAACGTTGCGTGATGCAGTTTGTTTTATACGAAAGGTCAAAGTCACTACTACACAACATAAGAATAACGGGCATGCCTAAACGTCCTAACGGTGCACTGTTTCGGATATTTTTTGAACAGCCCTCACATACATATATATTCTCATCGTATTCATAGTAATAATAAAATATTTTTATGATGTAGTCTTTATAATAATAGTGCTCAATATGTATGAAAATAAAGCTTACAGAGAGCTTGTTATTTAATACGCGTCGCTTAGCTTTGTCACATGGCCACAAGTAGGATTCACCCAATGAAGATTGAACCCACTACTCAGTAATAATGATGTGCATCTATAGGCCCGCTACTGATAAAATAGTAGAAATGCCTCTCACAAATCCTTCATCAAGTGATTACTCCGTGTTAAAACAAATCCTAATACACATTATTGGAACTACAATTCGTGATTAAATTCACAAATGTCAAAACGTGTTTGATTTTATCTTTTGTGGCAGATTTGAATATCAGATTTGAATTTCTTCGCAGACATATTTATACATAAATGGCCCAAATAGCTGACACCCGTTTTGGGTTTTTTGTTCACCAAGCAGTGAATAGCTTTAACGCCTATCGCCATCTTCTTCCAATAAATACGCATCATTCAACACAAAGAATATATAACGATATAACTCATTGTCAGACTACGTTAAATACGCTGAATGGGTTAAAGGTATTTAGCTGCAACGGTCCAAAAATGCTTTAACCTATCCTGGGAACCTGGCAATCGCAGTGGTAGCTCAAATGGCGGAAAAATTGGAGATAAGGACCTACAGCAGAAGGGAAAATGGAGTGTTTACCGCAAAAGAAAAGCTGCAATGATAAAGATATTTTTAGGAGCAGTAAATTTGATTTTCTTTGACAGCTTTCACCAAAAGGAAAATGATTCCTAAAAATAAAAAAAGGGCAAACTCTATTACCTTCCGACAGATGATGATGATAGTATTTGTTTATGTTTGTATTCTGTGCTTCTGTTTTATGCTTTTGGCTTCCGGTTAACTCATAACTTATTGAGCGGCATTTCTATGAATGTTTTGCTTATAGGAGGCTATGTTATTGATGGTCTGCGTTCCTTTATTTGGAAATGTCAAGAAATGGGGGAAATATCAACGCTGAGAAATGGGTATTGGATCGAAATCCACCGAAATGAAAGCCGGCTTTTCATTAAAATAATAGTATATATTTCTTCGATCGTCTGAGAATATTAAAGTATTACAAAGGCCGTTATAGCTTGAATGAAGCAATACAAACAAGTATAGCAATATTCGTCTTAGATTTCGGTCTTGTGTTAGATTTAATGAAATGTCCTAGTCGATGGCGTCTATTCAAGTATGAGCCATTTATTTCTGTTTGGTTTGAGTATCATATTCGAACATTCGAAAACTTCAATGAATTGAAAACATAACACCGGGTATATTGATGAGAAATAATCAAATAATATAAATTGTATTTACCGTAATATTATTATAATATCGCAGTTATATTTCAACTTGCATCAGCTTTTGAAATTTATTTTTCCTTACTTTGTATTTATTTTTTTATTGACATTTTATTTCTTCTTTATTTTTTCAGATGATGTGAAATTATGGCAGCTGCTCCACGTCGATTAAGCTTAGAACAAAAAAATGTTATCAAATATCTTAGTAAAAAAATAATTAAAAATCCTTTCCAAAAACGATTCTGCAATGCTTCGCAGGAGACAAGTCATTTTTTTCCAGGATATCTGGCAACGGAACAGAGCGCAAGGATGTGGATTCTCTTAGCACTAATACCCTTTCTCAAAGGAAAACACGCAGCCTAAGCTGTATCTACACTGTAAATATTCAAGCAGAATATACTTGATATTTACTAAGTTTAGCTTAGCTTGACACAAGGCCACACCCAGTGAGAATCAAACTCATTACAGTAGTAACGGTCATCACAACAAGCTTGTTACTACACCGAGTTATTTATTAATCTTAATTTGTACACAAGGCCGCCAGCATGGGGTACCCAGTGAGGATCAAACTCACTACTCAATACTAATGAACTGCTAGAATAGCTTACATTAAACCACGACAGGTCTTCAAATATTAGAAAACTTCAACCAAAACTGTGAACATAGTCAACATAGGTTTCTTCAGTGTTTATGCGATTCTGGCTGGCTGATTATCTATCTATGTATGTGTCACGCAAACAGACTGCACCAATGGAGCCAGAGGGATGAACATTTAAACATTTACTACTTATTATCTTACTACAATTGAAAAAAAAATCTGTCTGTGTGTGTGTGTGCCGCGATTACTCAACAACTAGTGGTACGAATTTGACATTCATCAGATATATTAGGCAGCACACACGACAGTTGAGAGTCGAATTGGAAGTTTTTCGGATCGACGTTTCTCGAGAAATCTAATACAAAATTAATATTAATAGATCTTTCTTCATACTTTCAATAAATGATCTCCCTTGACTTCCGCTCTTCATAATTATCTAAATTTAGATATAACATATCTAAATTGGCAAC
>VCCN01004667.1:863526-874372 GCA_006491835.1 Architeuthis dux
GAAAATAAAATAAAAATTAAAGTAAAAATAAAGATAGGAAATGAAATTAAAATAAACTGAATATAAGAATTGAAACCGGAAAACCAAATAACTAGACAAAATCAGAAACTAAAATAAAGAAATAAAAATAATAAAATAAAAAAATTAAAATAACAATAGGAATAGTATCACAGCCTGACTCTGGAGAAAGTGCCCCAGAATATAAGATAAGAAATGCTGACCGGAGAAACAAACTAGATGCATAAAAACAATTGGAAATAACATTCAAATGTTCATTATGAAAATCTATATGTGAAACCAGCAGTACCGCTTGTAATGAACCATTAAAAGTGATTCCCACAAATATTCGCTCTACCTTTGTATTGAGCTCTCTTCGGATCACAACTAAGGTCTACGAGGATATAGATGCATAAGTGTATCATACATCCAATAAGCCATGATCTATGGCAGCGAAACATGGAAATTAACCAAACGAGCTGAAAACCAACTCAGAATAGCACAGAGAGCCATGGAAAGGGCAATGCTAGGGATAACTGTAAGAGACAGTAAAATATCAACATGGATCAGAGAGAGGACTAGAGTGAAGGATATTATACAACTAATTAAGCAGCAAAAATGGAGATGGGTTGGCCACCTAGCAAGAAGACATGACAATAGATGGGGGAAGAGACTAACCGATTGGTGGCCATGGGACAGTAAACGAAGTAGGAAAAGACAGACACAAGATGGAGGGACGAAATAGAAAAGTTTGCCGGTAAGACTTGGCAGAGTTTAGCACAAGATAGGTCGTCATGGAAGGAGATGGGAAAGGCCTTTGTCCAGCTGTGGACTTATAACGGCTGCTGCTGCTGAAATATATATTTCGCTCTCTTTTCAGAATGCTATACCTATGAATATCCTGGTAGTCATTATTCACAGCCACTTCACTTGAATAGACAACACAATAGAGAACAGTTTTCTTTTCACATTTTATTAGTTTTTCTGCTATCATATTCATTTACTTTTTGCATTTTATCAAGTCATTTTCATATTTATTCTACAACCGTTCATAAACAGCACAGATCGGAATTAACGAATAAGCATTCGTTGAGATTTGAACTAGCATCCCTTATCTTCAAATTAGCCACGTGATATACTTTTTTCTTCTCCGACGATGTAATGTATATATGAATAAATGTCAAAACAATCTGAGAGGAGAGAAAAATCAATAATGATATCTTTGCTTCATCTAAGAAATTCAGACAACTTTGTACTCTTACAATAAAAAAAGATCATTGAATTTATCAAGTGCAAATTTGTTTTATTTCATTGACGTATCGTTACTTTCATGAATAAAGAAGTCAATCTAAAATGTTCGTATATGTACATTTTCCTGGAAATTAACGGGAAAGTTACATTTATTGAATTCCTAGTCAAATCATTTATAGCCAACGTCAGTGTCCAGTCCTCTTGCTGGTCCCTAATCAATCAGTCTCCGATATCTCTCAGATATGGGTAGGGCAGTTGTTGGAAAGTGTGATGTGATTAGTTTTAGTAGATGTGACTATCGATCTCGAGTGGACTGTGTCTTTTATCAAAGCCAAGTCAATGCATTAACATAACAGATGGACGATAACAAAAATGATGCAACAACTAAACATAAATTAAAATTGAGTTCAAAGGAAAGATCGAAGGATGTAACCAGGAAATATTCGCAAATTACCGACAAATAATTACATCAATTTATCGACTGATTAGGCGCTTCCTTTGTTTATTTTTGTCCCCAGACAATGACGAGATATGGTTTTCACTTCCTAAACTTCTGACCAAGAAGAAAATCAATAGTTGTTTCCTAAGATCTTAACATATGTTCTATCGGTAAATATGGTTAACTACACGACGATATAATTTTCACTGATGTCATATTGAACTGGGAAAAATCGAAAAGTAATCGACAGATCTTCAAATTGTTACAAAATGAATTCTTATCAGTATTTATCTATTTATATGTATTTATAAATACAGAAAATAATGTATAACTTCGCAAAGAATAATTATCTCCATTGTGTTCCTCATTTCCTTCTTTATAAGACACTTATGTATTTATCTTCTAGATTTGTTTTTACTTTAATGTTTGTATACATTTTATCAGTTCAAAACTTAAATTATTGATCATTGCTTTCTCGTTTTACGCCATTTCGGCTAACTCAAGTCTTTCATGGGAACGTTATACTTTTGGATAGCGAGGGAAACTTCTTCGTTGGGTAGAAGTTGGTGGAATTAGAGCATAAGTGTGAAGTAGGGTACATTTCACTAAAATGATAGTTTAGAGGGTTGCTGTTCCAGATTCAGAAGGGTGCCACTTTCTCTCCCTTGAGCAATTCTTTACTGACGTCATTAGCCACGCTCTTTTTTTCACTACATGAAACCTACTGAAAATGTTATATTATGTTGGGTATCAAATTAAAGCTCTTTTTATTTAGTAATTAGATATCACTATGAAATTGAACATCCTCATAGGTTATTAAAAGGTCAAATATGAAGTTGCCTACGGCGGAAACAGTAAGCAACTGCCCTTGTTAATGAGATGATATATATGGACACTTTAGATTCTTCATGATTGGTCTCAAAATGACCCTTTTCCCCCACAGAATGCAAGAATACGATCAGAAAATGAATTCGTATGTAGGTTGCTTTTAAATGACACCCAATAACCTTCTAATATAAACCACATACTCTTTTCTAATAATGGAATGCTTCCTTCAAATATAATTCATTTGGCACTAGCTGCTTTATAGCATCATGAAAAATAGTCACCCTCGTCAGTGAATTCAACTCACAATTTTGGTAAATCTTTTTTTTTGGTTAACGTCATTTCTCTATAATAAACCGAAACAGGCAATTGACATTTTATTTCAGTAAAAGCCAAGCGCCAGTTGTTTTTATGCAAATTAAACTACGCCATTAGTTCTTTCTTGTGCACATTCAACTACGCCACCAGTTGTTTCATATGCAAATTCATCTACGCCACCAGTTCATATGTAAATTGATCCACCCTAGACAAATGCTCCTTTTACTTGCATTGATAAAATGACCCTACTAATTGCACTGCTAATCGGTCCCTGTTTGGGTGGAAAATAGGAAGGAACATTCCTGTTCCTGTTTATAGTAATAAAGGAATTGCACCGAAATCAGTACTGCAACTTGTTGCTTGTGGATGCAAGTATGTGCCAACATGTTCCTGGACTACTTGCAGTTGTCGGTCAGATGGATTGCCATACTCTAACTACTGCTGGTGAAAAGGCGGTGAACAATGTGTGAATGAAAATACCAAGAGAGATACATCCTTAGTGGAAACCGATGAGAATACTGATGGGGACGTGACAACAATATCGGATGATTCATATGAATAAGATATACAATTGTAAGACGTACGTTCATTTTCTAGTTTATTCTATTTACGTCTTCTATGATGTGTATTCTCATATATGGTTTGTATACGAAAAGAGTTTTAATTTGATACCCCATATGATACGTTCGTAATAGATTTGTTATGACAAAACGGTGGTCACGGCTAATGACACCATAAAATAAATGCTCGAGGTTAACAAAGTGGCACCCTTCAGGATCGGAAACAGCGCTCTCTAAACTATTATTTCCAGCAAAACCGTGAAGTGTATACCATACTTCACGGTTACATTGTGGTTCTGCTGGGCTATCTTCTGAGCAATGTTTTCTGGTCGGCAATACTATCAGTTTTATTTCAAATTGCTAGTCACTATCCATCTTCATTGTCTTCAGTGTAATAAACAACAAAGCAAATACTTTATGTTACCGTAATATTTAAAAACTAGATGAGAATGACTTTTTAGAAAATCCTTTTGTGCTGTTGCAAAAAACAAAACATACGGTGAATCTAAAGCCAAACTTATTTTTTTCTATATCTTCTTTTTCTATATCTGTATATATAATTGGGAGGTATCACACCGTCTCTTTGCCTGTCACGCTATAGGAATCACCTAGACATGGGCTCAGCCCGACCAAGATTAGCATGTATACTCAATGGACATATGGGAAGGTTTTAAAATAAAAGATTTTAATAGGTTTTAGAGGGGGGGGGTTCTATTTACAATGTAATTATAATGCTCAACTGGACCCTTATCTTAGAATATATCCCTCAATTTTTACTCCAGGATATTTCATGCTAGAATTAAGGATGTTGCAAAATACAGTAGATGACGAGAATCGTAGATCAGATTGGACACTAGAGCTCTTGTACTTTGGTTCCACTCTTGCACGAGACGTACAAAAAAGCCTTTCCTCTCAATACGAATATTAACCTTGTGTTATGGCCAATCTCCATCCTATCACTAACAGCTTATTTCCAGAACTCAGTCGATTCTTTTACTCCCATCTCTTCTCTTGATCTCTTTGCTACTTAGACAATTTCAATATCCACTTCAACAAATCCATCACACAAATCCCATTCTTATTCTTTTTACTACTCTATACTCATTCCTTATATACCCAATATCAGTCTAAACCACATCATCATCTTCCTTATCGTCATCATCAACAGCAGCAGCAACAGCAGCAGCAACAGCAGCAGCAGCAACAGCAGCAGCAACAGCAATAGCAACGTTTTCTTCTTCTTCTTCCCCCTTCCTTCTGTCCTTTCTTTCTTTCTTTCATTCTGAGAGTTATGATAAAAACAGAAGTAAAATGAATGACATACCAATCAACAATTAATAATAACTGAGACTGCTTTATCTAAAAAATACAATAACATTACTACTAATACTACTAGTATTTGTAATATTTTTGCAGTTAAACTTTGATTCAAATTACTAACAAAACAAAACTAATGTGTAATGTATTCATAAATTTATTCAAAAATATTTGATAACGAATGATTAATAAAAAAAATAATAAACTGCTCGGTTGTTTTATGGTAATTTAAACAAAATCTGATTTATAAGTAACATATTAAGCAAACAAATGAAACAAAACTATTAACCACACGAATAGAAAAAGTGAGTCAACCAAAATAGAGTTTTTATAAAAGCAATCACGCGACGGTTTAAAAATATCTTTAGCCAATCATTTGTTATCTGGGAGTGTATCTCACAAGTTGTGTGTCATCTGTTTAAAGTAGACGTTTCCCCCCAAAAATGTTCGCTACCAACTTTCTGATTGGATTATTCATTGAAAAATGTGTTCTGGAAAGTAGCGCCTCACGTTGCAATGAATTGCAATATTGTTTTTGTACTTGTGACTTTCTGCGTGTGACAGACTTGACGGCCACCCACTGTTATTACGTGTATGTAACGCCTGTTGGAGCCACAGTGCATGTACACGTGCGCCAAGTGAAAAATGGTTACACTTAGAGACTTGCTTGTAGAGAAGGCTCTGGTGCTGAACATCGTAATCATGGTGTATGTGGGCCAAGCAGTGGAAAACATAAACACGACGAGGAAATGTAAGGACCAGTTGGTCGTTAAGCCGTATGGATAGGACAGTTTTTCGAACAATTGCTTCGAGCCAGAGTGGCACAGGAAGATGTTTGACAGGAGATCAATAAAAGGTTTTGATGTAAAAGTGAAGAAAGCAAGTATGAGGGAGGAAAAGAAAAAAGATGGTGAAAGAAAAAGAAATGTACAAACAAGAGTGGGAAAATAAAAAGAAAGGAGTAAGATGCACTTAAAATAAACGAAGAATTAGAACAGGTTGGAAGATAAAACAAGTAACAATGAAGAGAGAAAGAAGGACAAGTTGAAAAAAGTGATGAAAAAAATCTGAAAGAATCAGAACTAAGGCCGTAACTGGGATCATGATGATTAAAAGAATAGCGGAAGAAACAGAAATCAAAACTTAAGAAACAAAAAGAAATTCGATTATAAAAAGTTCGAATTGGTTTCAAAAACATCAGAGATGAAAGGAAATAATGAATCCTAAAACGAAAGAGAAAGCGTCTACAACGATTGGGAGCCTCACAGTGGTATTGTGGTTGGCAAGCTGTTCTCGTATGCCATTACTACTGTAATGAGTTCAATCCTCACTGGGTGCCATACGCTTGTTGATTGTGCTGTACTGAATTTAGAATGGCACAAGTCCACAGGATATCTAGCCGTGGAGTAGTGTTTAGTAGGCTAATCTCGCGGACCGTTACTCCTCTAAATAATGTTATCCTCATTGGGTACCCAATATCTGTGGTCTTGTGCTGTTTTAAGCTGGGCGCCTCGAGTGGAGTAGAGGCTAGCAAGCTGATATCACAAACCGTTACTACTGTACTGAATTCTTACAGGATGTCATGTACTTTTGGCTTTGTGTCAGACCTAGCAAATAACCATGGGTGCCTTGTCGTGGTGCAGAGAATAGAAGGTTGGCCTAGCGGGCCATTACACCTCTAGTAAGTTCGATCCTCACTGGGTGCCCCATACATGTAGCTTAGTGGCAAGCTAACAATAGTTTAACAAATGCCGATAAAATCGGCCGATGCCGATGCAACCTCTTTTTAATACTTTTTTCTGTTCCTGGTTAATAAGTGTTATTTCCTGATTGACTATATCTAAGAAGTATAGCAAACGGCTATTATTACCTTCATTTCAAACTTTGCCTTTGTGATCAAAACATTGATATTGTGTAATTTACCTATTCTGGAGCAGACAGCTACTTGAAACCTGACAACTCTAGAACTGTGACAAATCGTTTCATAAGGCTTAATTCTATGTGTAGTGGTGGCATCAACGCCATCCAGGGCAAACCAGTGAATCCCACGTGATGTTGTCCATCCCTACATAGAATTCAGGCGGCTATGGTCAGTCCCGCCTTTGGTGGTGCGCCAAGGTGTCCCTGCTGAATATATCTATGTATGTTGTTCTGGATTATATAGACCTCTAGTAGGTCAGCACGTTTCAAGGGTCTCTAGATTAAGTTGTTTTAATATTTCAGTGTAGGATATATTTCCCAATCTCGGAATGATCTTGGTGGCTCTCCTCTGAACTCTTTCTATGGCATCTGCGTTATATTTCAGGTCACTGCTACCAAGGAACATAACACGAGAACATGATAGAGATTATAATTTTGGGTATGGTTCGTGAAAGTGAATTACAGTACAATTCATACATCGTTATTTTTCTTTTCAATGTGAATAAAAATATGCAAATTCCCCCGTTGTATAATTGGAAATAGGTAAATTTAAAAATATCACTGTCCTGGTCATAAAAGCAAAGTTTGAAAGGAATAATATCCATTTTCTATACCTTTTATACATAAGCAATTAGAAAATAACACTGACTACCTGGGGACACAAATCGCCTGGCACGGTGTGATAATACAATTTAAAGAAATGATTTCTCTATTGCGTAAATATGTCTAAAAGGAGTAAAATATCAAAATAGGCTTTGATAAATGCTCTTATATCCCGAAGAAAGCTAATTTGATATTGGCTTGAAAACCCCCACGGAATGGAAATAATGATCAAATATTGACTTTCTCCTCGAGATTCTCATGAGTGAAATCGGCTTATTATATAACCAGTAAGAAAATGCATTCCTCTACAATATGTTAATATAATTGTAAAACATTATAAAACGTTGAACAATAATATATTAACATAGAATAGACGAAAGAGTATTAATGCTCAGATACCTATTTTGAAGGGAATGTAACTGAATTTTGTAAAAGAAGATTTTTATTTTGGCACTGCATTAATATTATTTCGTCTATGTTATGTTAAAATATTCTTGTTCAGAGTTTTTCTTTCCAGATTTTACAATTATACTAATATATTGTGCGGGTACGCATTTTTCTTACTGGTCCTGTTTTCTTTGAGATTTTATGATAGTTTTCCTTTTACTAATCATTTATAAATTTGTATTTGAATTAAACTTAGTGATATATATGCCGATTCGTGCATTTCAAGATTTGTTTTTATTTCCTATACTTCCCCTCCGGAATTTGTAAATTAATCTAGTGCGGAGTAAACTGGTGTAACATGAGGATAATCCTATAGATAAGTGGCGTGAAATCGCAATTTCTGTTTGAACAGCGTAGATTATTTTGATATATCTTATCACCAAACAAATTTATTTATTTATATTTTGTGTATATTCTTTATTTGGAAATTAATAGACTAACCGACCATTATTTTTGTTTTTGACACACTGTAGGAAAGATGGTTCCGATTGTAAAGTTTCACACCCTCGCCCATTCGATGTTAAAAACTGTGAACAAATAAAAACATTTTAACAATTTAATTTATTTGAAGCAATAACAATATAATTTAAATGTATGTATTTACTTCTGTTTTTCTTTCTTTCAGGTGAGGTGGTCCCGATTCGTGTTAAAAATGGCGCACACATAACAACATTTTAACAATTTAATTTATTTATGTATTTACTTATGTTTTTGTTTCATTAATTTTCTTATTTCTTTTTATTTGTGCGCCATTTTTTAATATCGAGCGAGAATGGGTGTGAGACTTAACAATTTACAACCAGTGCCACCTTTCCTATACGTACAGAAATATAAGTTTATTTTCAACTTCAATTTTCAACTTCAATCGTAAACATTCATAGAACAAAAAAGTGATAATGTATTATTTGAGTTGAAATGTTTAAATATACAGTTTCACATACTCAGCGACACGCTATTAATTCTTTTGACAGCAAAACAAAAAATAATAATAAAATAGATAGATGGAAATCAGATATTGTTTAATTAACTTTATTTGTGAGTTACGCTTTGTGCGAGAAACAATGCTCTTACGAGGTCTGTTTACGTATTCGTATCTTTGATAGAGGGGATGAGAGTAAGAGAGAGAATACAACACCACCTTCTCTCCAATAGCGATACACAATTTCACTCATCAGCCAACAGCTAACAACCAATGGAGCGGTCACAAAAATGTGACCACTTTAGAAATCGAACCCCCCAAACATATTTTGGGGTGGTGATTTCCAAAAACTAACATGCTGAAAACCTGCCTAGAGCTCCCAAGAGTGCGCACAGAAAATGTCACGGGTTTATGTTGAGTGGTTTTTGCGGTAGGCTGTCAACTACAGACTGACGAACGGACGGACTTTTAGTGAATTATTTATTATCTTTTGGTGAATTAATTTTCATATTTCTTTTTATTTGTGCGCCATTCTTTAACATCGAGCGAGCATGGGTGTGAAACAACAATTTACAACCGAGGCCACCTTTCTTATATGTACAGACATATAATTTTATTCTCAACTTCAATCGTAAACTTTCATAGAACAAAAAAGTGATAATGTATAATTTGAATTGAAATGTTTAAATATACAGTTTTACATATTCAGCGACTCGCTATTAATTTTTTTGATAGCAAAAAAATAAGAAGATATGTAAAAATATCGTAAACTATATTTCCATATTTCCTAATGTCGGGTTCCGAAAAGAAAATCAGCAAAGATTCTACAAAATATCTTGATATGGATGATTTGTATTTAATGTTAATATTTATTTTCAAGTAATACAATATAATATCGTTCTTAATTTCTGAGATGAGGAATCATCATAATTATTCGCTGATTTATTCGGGCTAGTGTTATTGCCACAACGTTTCAGCCTTCTTCAAGTGTCTGTCGTACTCGGTAAACAATTCGGAATTTCGAACAGAACCCTGGGGTAGATTGTACTCGTTCTGCTGTCGATCAGAGGGGGGAAGGGTCGGTATCGGCTATTCTTCCTAGTCAATTCGACATTGCGGTGTCGCTCGTCTCTCTCTTCAACTGAACAAGCGTATATGATCTTCGGCACTATTCGACCAAAGGATTGAACCTACAAATCCCAAGCAGATTGCTAGATGCGCTTAACCAACGTCTTTATCCATTCGCTTATGTCCTGTAGTGGAGACATAGACGTATAAATACAACCTGGTTTGGTGTCGCTTATCTGCCTTGTAAGTATAATGCAAACAACTGGGCCCTTGTTAATTGTTCAATCCTTGTTTTTCTGTAGCCTATGACATTTGCAAGTCACGTTACATATGCCTGAAAAGTTCGTCCAGGTCTGCCTTAATTTATAACAGTAGACTTCTAGCAAAAACAAGAAGAACAATTTAAAAATGTGCTAAAACTTTCATCTAGCGTCTTTCAAAGCAATTTTCATGACTTGGTGTAATATAATAGGTGTACAAACCTACCCCACCAATGGGTATAGTTGGTACGATCTGATTGGGCAACCTAGTCCTCTTGCTAGTAGATACAGATGTGATTAATGTATTGTTATAATTTTAGGAATACAATGACCACCTGGTTGGACAAGTAGAATCATATGTGATGAACCTCAATGATGCATTGTAATTAGGTGAAAGATGGAAAACAGAACAATAAGAAAGAATTGACGACACCAATAATTTGTTTGAAGTGTGTTTTGTTATTTTGCAGGCTTTTTGTTTTTTTCTCTGCCTTGCATACAATTACCAAGTGGCCCAGCTTACAATGTACCAACCAGCCCTAAACACACGGTTTTCCTTACATTCTCTTCCAAGAAAATGTTCTGACAGAAGCTGCTTGAAATGTAGTGTATATACTGTTTATTGCCACTTGTCATAAATATAGACTGCACTATCATCAACCGCACAATAGAACATGAACTCGGCGCTCGTTTGTCAAAGTGAAAAAGTTACTTACTAAGGTGAAAAAAGTTTTTCATGCAAAACTTTCGTGCTTACAACCCATATGACTCAAACTCAGTAGAAAAATGACCGAAATTATTCTGCTCAAAATGAGGCTAACAGTGGCGCCATCAAGTGGTGGAAACAAATAGTAAAGCAAGTGATTCAACCTGCCCCTGTGCCGAACTATCCCTGGTCTATTTATTTATATCATGAATAATA
>VCCN01004667.1:927926-942609 GCA_006491835.1 Architeuthis dux
GAGTGGACCAGAGTGAAGGATATCATAATAGTAATTAAGCAACAAAATGGAGATGGGCAACGCCCGTAGCGAGAAGAAGGGACAATAGATGGTGCAAAATGCTAACCGATTGGTGCCCGTGTGTCAGTAAACGCAGTAGGAAAAGACCGGATGGAGAGATGCGATAATAAATGTTGCCGGTAGGAGATGGGAAAGGCCTTCGTCCAGCAGCAGAGTTATAACGACTGATGATGATGTTTATGATGATGTATTCGAGATACACAGCGCGCCAATGAGACGTTTCCAAGAGCTGGCGACCAAAATGTACGGTAGTAGTGACCTTGACGTTAAAAAATGGTGATAAGTATTTGAGTCTGACGTACAAGAGTGAACGCATGTCTACTGCGCTTGACGTTGTTTCCCAAATTGAAAAACGAAGACCCCTGTAGACCAACAGATTAGGAAAATCTTTCAAGGAGACGGTTCTAATGTTGCAACAGGCTTATGGGGAGGTTCGCTTGAGCCGGACACAATGTCGCGAGTGGTACCCGCGTTTCAAAATGGGAAGAACATCCACCATATACGATCCCAAATCTGGCCGACTTTCTACGTCAATGGACGACGATCACATTGAGAAAAGTGCGTGCTGTGGAAATCGTCGCCTGGCTGTCCGTGAAATCGTCGAAGAGCTAGGAATTCATAAAAGTTCGTTCCACAAGATTGTAACAGAAAAACTGATGCTGCATAGAGTTGCTGCAAACTTTGTGCCGCGTCTGCTGCCAGATGAACAAAAACGAAACCGTGTCAGGAGCTGGTTAATCGTGCGAATGCTGATGAAAACTTTCTGAAAAATGTAATACCAGGTGATGAAATCAGTGTGAACGGCCATGTTGTCGAAACAAAAAAGCAGTCGACACAGTGTGTTGGAACATTATTACTGAGAGCCAAATAGCACGTCATACCCACTGAAATGTGAAGGTAATGTCGATAGACCTTTTTTATTGGAATGGCATTGTTCTTCGTGAGTTTGGTCAAACTGGATTGGATATTCTTCCTAGGATTAGAGTACATGTACGCTCTGCTTAGTATAGAAATGTCGCTCCTCGGCTCTCTGCCTAGGATCAGATTGTAACATATGTGCGGTCATTGAAACATGTTACTTACGCAATATATATATATATATATATTTTGTCAAATCCACATACAGCGCTGTTTCGTCGTCTTACGACTCATCAGTGTGGCTACTGACTATACGTACCTTGGTTCCTCGAGGCAGGATTGAAACCGGACCTCTGGGCCAGCAGTCCGACGTCTTACCAATGTCACCTCGGCGGATGTAGGCAATTTTTAAATCCATATAAACTCATATGTTTTTATCTATTTACGAAAGCGCTCAATTCGAATTTCTCCGAAGAGCTATGTGTAAATAGCTAATTCCCTACTATAGTGCTCTACCTCTAAATTGAGGGGGCGTATACATAATATAATTATATATATTCATTCATGAGTTCAGCTCAGATAGGTATTACTAACGTTTCACATTAGGATGGAATTCCTCAAGTAGTCCTAGTTTTTGCTTCTCAAACCTATCACGTAATTCATAAAATTATGTAGGGGAACGGCGGCAAAGTGGATCACGGGGCACAGTGAATCATCATGATTTTTACAAATGCGAATTCACAAGAGGACGGCTACTACTTCCTTTTCTCAAGTCAACACATCTGGCATCTTATTTTATGAAAGATTTGCCTGTTTGAACATTGCTGTACAGTGTGCAAACCAGGGTGTGATAAAGTGACTATGTGCCTAGTAACGCAGATTTCCGACTAAATGTGCCTCCCAAAAACCTTATACTAAAGTTTTGAGGCACATATTTCGCGCATTGTTTTTAATTGAAATTTCAAATCAATCAACCAATAAAGAACTAAATGATACTTATTGCATTCAATGTTCATTTATCCATAAATATAGTGTATATCTCTCATTATTCATCCTTCTGATCACTTTGCTGTCTTCTTTGTGAGTTCTTATGTCCTCCCTAACAGTGAAATGCCACTTTCCATCCTGCTGCTTATTTGTTTGTTTGTTTGTCTCGTGTCCTCTCAACCAAAGACAGCAACCTTTGATGTAGATCTAAGGGTCCTAATCTTAAGCCAAATGTTACATTCTGAAGAGCCACAACTATTCAGAATCTTCTAATTGTAAAAGATGAAATCAAGAGTGTGTCATAAATGCAATCACTGTGCTTACTCTTTAGAGAGTTGAAAAGGTTATCTTTCTCAATGGTATGTGTATAGCACAGTGAATCAGGGCAGAGTGGATCACTTCTAGGACTGAGCCACTTAATTAAAATTAATCCATTTCATGTAGTTTAGATGTAAACTAAAAGAGCATTTTAATTTTACTTTTGTATCATACTTTTTTCTTTTCTTAATTTGCCTTTGAGACTGTGTGAATGTGATTTTGTGTTTCTCCTTTAGTGTGTCTAACCGTTGCCAATGAATATTTGAGATTTGTTTTATGATCACTTTTTATAACAAGTCTTCAATTCAACGATACTTTAACAAAATGTGCAGTTGGTTTAACCCTGGGACTTCTTTGAAACATTTAATCTCATGTTGATTCACTGTTCCCCAGTGGATGGTTCACTGTGTACTAGGTCCGGGGCACAGTGAATCAGAAATATATATATATGTTTTAATGTGCCTGCCAGGTGCTAACGTAGTGGAATATTATTTTCTTATCTTCACATACCCTATTTTACAGCCAACAGAGTTGATCTTTCTTTTGCACAAATATATTAATAAAATTAGCTTTTACCTACAGTTAATTGTTTCTGATCCACTGTGTCACGGATTCCCTTATATAGATCGCGTGAGTACATATATGCATAAGTCAAAACGCAAGTGATAGTGCCTAATTATGCCTGGTATTTTCCTACTGCGTTTAATGTCCCACGGGCACAATCGGCAATTCATTTGCCTCATCTGTTGTCATCTCTCCTTGCTAAGTGTCCAGCCCATCACATCTTTGTTTCTTAATTATTTGTATAATATCCTTCATTCTAGTCTTCCCTCTGATCCATGTTGATCTTTTTCTATCTCTTAGAGTTATCCTTAGCATTGTTCTTTTCATGGCTCTATGTACAATTCTAAGTTGATTCTCAGTTCGTTTTCTTAATTTTCATATTTCGCATGTCATAGCTGGTATTATGCAGTCATTGTATACTTTACGCTTTAAGCACATTGGAAGGATGCTCTTCGATATGTCGCTATTCATACCAAATGATTTCCAGTCGATAGTTATGCGTCGTTTTATTTCGCTTTCATGGTCTTTCTCTAACTTCATTACCTGTCCTATGTATTCGTCAATCTCTTCTAGAGCCCCGCCCTCTATTTCTATGGACAGTTTGGGGAATTTATCGTTGAACATTACTTTTATCTTTGTTATGTTCATCTTTAAGCCTACTTTTCACTTTCCCTATTTAGATCAATCAACATGTTTTGTAATTCTTCCGATGCTTCTGACGTCATGGAAACATCATCGGCGAATCTCAAGTCTATGTTTATTCCCATTCCCTCCCAGTCAGTTTCCGAAAGGCTCGCTGTAAATAGTCTAAGTGATATTGTATCCCCTTATCTTACTCCTTTTGCTATGTTTATCTTGTTTGTATCCCTATGTAGTCTAATTATTGAGGTGCCATTTTCGTATGTTCTGAATGAATTGTATGTAATTCTCGTTACCACCTTGTTCTCGCATTGAGTTGAAGACTTACGTATGTTCTGCCTAGTCAAATGCCTGCTAGTAATCTACAAATACAAAACAAAGTGGTTTGTTGTATTTCAATCACCTTTTGATTAGTTGATTTATTGTATGTAGGTGGTCTATTGTTGAGTAGAAACCTTAGAAACAGTATGAAGCCTGTTTATTCGCGTGTTTGATTTTCATCTAGAGTGTCTGTTTTTATGTAAATAGTTTATATATGTTAGGTAATAGTGTAATAGGGTAGTAGTTGCCGAGTTCGCGCTTATCTCCTTTCGTGGAGTAGGGTCACTATTCCTAGACAGAAGTTTTGAGGTACTTTTCTTTCTCGTATTCACTGTGTGAATAACTATGCTAGTCCTTTGTGAAAGATTTCTCCTGCACCATCTAGAAAGTATGTTGTTATGCCGTCCTCGCCTGGAGTTTTTCTGAGTTTCATATTTCGTAATGCACTACTCCGTCTTCTCTTATGTATGATATATCACTAGTATATATCGGCTTATCAGTTTGTGAAACCTATATTTTTGAAGCATACACATTTTCATAATATTATTCAGATTTTCTTGACAGCTTGTCCCTAAATTTGATAATTTTGCCATTTATGTACTGCGGCCCAGACGTGTTTTAAACTCTTCAGCCTATAGAATCCTTTTCATGTTTTTCTTCCTTTTTTTTCTTCTCTCCTTCTTTTGTTTATTAGTTTGTTAAATTCTATTCATTTGGTTTCGTCCTCTTTAAGTTTATCTCCATATTCTCCTCTTTTTGATTAGTTTTAATGTTACTTTAGAATATATTCCCGTGTTATTCTTTACGTTTGTATTTCCTACCATCTATTCTGCTTCTTTAATCATATTGCTCTTCTCCTCTATGTTACTGTCGCTATTCCACAAGGCCTGAAACCTGTTCTCCATCGCTACTCAAAAATTGCTAATGTTCTCTCTCTCTATATCATATTACGGCATTGTTTCTTCTTAAGAATCATTTTGTTCCTTTCAGTCTTAAATTTAGTTTTGCACGCTGACATTATTTGGTCGCTTTCTATATCTATTTTGTGTATAACGGTAACGTATGTAATGTTATTAATTTTGTCAGCTATTATTAAGTCAATTTCGTTTTTTGTTTTACCACTTGGGCTTCTCCATATCCACTTGCGACCTTCTAGTTCTTGAAAGAATGTACCAGTTATCTTCAATCTGTATCTCTCTGAGAAATTGACTAGCATGTCATCTCTCTCGTTACTCTGGCCCATTCCATATTTCCCTACACTAGATTCCCAACCTTTCCGTTACCTACCTTACCATTATAGTCTTCCATGAGTATTGTGTATCTTCTCCCGATCCATTGTCTTAGTGATGTCGTCATACCACTCTTCGATCTCCTGGTCAGAACCTTTTGAAGTAGGCGCGTAGATCTGGATTACCTTTAGTGTGTATTTTAGCCTAACTACTATCAAAGCTATTTTGTCTGATATGCTGTCAAAACTTATAATGTTGACTGTAGTGTTGTTATTGACTAGAAATCCGACTCCACTGAACTTGTTATCCTCCCGCCCCTTATAATTTAATAGATGATTACTCTCCTTCAGCTGTAACTCCTTTCCTTTCCTGTGGGTTTCACTTATACATACGATGTGTCAGGTGATGTTGTCCAATCATCAGTTGATCGCTTCTAACCGGCTCTCTCCTCCCTCACCCTTGACGGGCAGGGGGCCTCTTTGTGCGACCTGTCACTAACGGCTTCAGATCTCACCCCCCCTTATTTTAAAATCTGGGACCTTTTTTAACAGCCATCGGTAATACGATATGTCCTGTCGGTGACCAACGTGACGTATGCAGTTTGACACACATTCCTAGTGCGGTAATACGATATTGGCTTTTTGTCACGTACACCAAACGCGCGAACACACGAACATAAATGCACAAAGTCCTCTATTAATTCACGCTATATTGATCTTTGGGGAAGGCAAGCTGGAATTAAGGGAGAGGCGAGCACAACTCCCGTCGCTAATTCGGATGAACATTTCCAGAAATGACTATGTTGCTCGCCCGCTCAGATCAGATTAAATCGAAACCGAAGGATTAAGTGTACCGTCGCAATATTGTGGATGGGTGACTTCTTGCGTGTTTTACTGACAACGCGGGATTATTGGGTGACAAGTGGAATGTATTCAGCATACGACAGGCATTAAAAGCTTCCACCAAGAGCATTTAGTCCTTAAATCTGTTCAAGTCACTCCATTAGATGAGAATCTTAAATAAGTCGCCCGTTCACGACATACAAAGCGTCTATGGCCTGAAAGCTCTCGAATATCTGCAGAAGCTTACCTTTGCACTAAAGCTAATACTGTAAACATATCTTATAATAATAAATATATTCATAATATAATTTCGTTTTCCGTGGATATGGATTATATGTACTTCATTTTAATTCTTAAGCACTACTCTAGAACGTCATCAAAGATTTAATATACAATGACATCAATCAATCTGTCATAATCATTCACTTGCGCTAAGGTTTTGTAACATCCAATACATGTATACTTGCATTCATTCTGTAACTTCAGATGAGCCAAAACAAACTGAGAGAAAACATATTTTTCATACGTCTTTTTCCAGACCAGCTATGTTGTTAGAATCGAGTTGATTATCTTAGGGTGTTATGGAAATACATCGAAAGTCTAAATTGTAAAACAAAGGCTAATCCTTAGTTCAAATTCCCATGCTTCGTTCTTTCCAGTAGAAAACGAACAGTATAAGTTTGAAGAAAAAGAACTATTTATTGGCATAATCTGAAGACTACGTGATACTCAAATAAACATGTGTATATATATATATGTAGGTACATCAATAAGTCCCTAGCCGAATGATGAATAAAGCATTCATTTTACATACACATATTTATTCTTCAACATAATCTCTTTCCTTGTCAATGCACTTAATTCAGTGGTGGATATTGATCACATAGATGTCTGCATTTACAGTATTATCGTCGATTTCAACAGAACTGTGCTATTTACTCTCTCGGTCCTTCCTCATCTAACATATCTCTATGATGGTCATTGGGAGTACTAATACTGCCCCCGGGATCGTGACATTCATAATTTGCACACAAGCTCATCATGTTTATCCCCCCTCTATCTAAGTTTTATCTTGAGGCCCCTTAGAACGTGCACGTCTAATACGTGACGTAGTAGTAGGGGGATTCGTCTATATTTCAAAATCTTAAAATATCTTACTTTTCCTATTCTCAGTATCTGCTTCTGGCTTGAGCTCATATTTTCGTTGATTGGCTTTGCCGGGTGTAGAATGACATCAGATATCTTCAAAAGTCCAGTTCTTTTCTTACCAGTTGTACCGATATTTTAATAGCTTTTCCTCGATTTCAATGTGTTCCTGTCATTGCATTTAGGATCATCAATAATGCGGCAGTGTTTGTTCAAAAAATGATCAGCATCATATTCAATAATTAATAAATGTCTCAGGCTCGTTGGACTTTTTGTTATATAATTTTGCAGTTGTCTATTTAAATAGTAAATTAAGCTTAATAAAGAGTTATCTAGCTCAGTCAATTATTTATTCATATAACTATCTATCTATCTATGTGCAAAAATGTAAATATACGAATACGTCCAGCTATCTATCTACGTATACAGGTAACCTCCGGTTTTTGAAACTTCGGTTTACGCCACTTTTTCGCTTTTACAAAAAAAGGCGAAAAGTGAAAATAGCGTTCAGTGTATGTCTTGCAGTGTATGTCTTGCAGTGTATGTCGTTCAGTGTATGTATTGCAGTGTATGTCTTGCTGTTATAGAAGTCGCTCTCACTCTCTCTTCTACACCCAATTCTCCAGTATGTCCCACCACCCCACCTCAACCTTTTTCCATATGAATTAATGGTAATTGTTTTTCCGCTTTACGTCATTTCGGTTTACAAATGATTTCATAGGAACGCTTTACATTCAGATAGTGGGGGAAATATGTACATCTTTTTTATATTTAAAATGTAAACGTAATACAATTAGAAGTAGATGTTAAAGTATTATAATCGCTTGGTGAAAAATTAAAACAGTTTTACAAGTTTTCTGAATTTGTTTTGTTTATGGGGGAAAAAACCCTCTGAAGTAATCATATATTCTGCCTCACCCAAAAGGTGGCCAAAAATGGAAAATATAAGAAAATTAAAAATTAAAGTAGAAAGTTAAATAAAACATAGAATTAAATAATAATATTCAATATAATGAATAGATACAAAACATTGGTATTGACAAAAGAAATTTTAACACATTTTAAAAATGTAAAGATTTTATTGTGCGGGACAAAACAGGCGAATGTAATGGGGTGTGGTCAGCCTCAAAACAGTTGCTGTCTTTGTTCAAGCACAAGTGTACTTTGCAAAGTTTGCAGACCACATTGGTGCGGATTATGTTGTCTTTGTGGTTACAATATTTGCATGTGGTTGACAGGTCCTCAGGTGATCATATATAGTCGCTTGCCCCATAAAGGGTTAAGAAAGGCAGTACAGATTCTTCATGATATAAATTATTATGGCTGGGCAATGGATTCAATATTCATATGTTTGTTGTAAACCGGAGCGTCTTTTGATTTTGTATGAAACAGCATTGCCCACCAAAATGGATAACTCTGCCGCTTATTTTGAGTGAGGTAAATCCGACCGACTAAAAGCAGACTTTCTCTGATGTTTGCAATCAAGAAAAAAGATTTTCCCTAGACGAATGTATAATGTGGTGATGGATGTACATTTGAATATTGCATTCTCTGTTTAATGATTATTGATGTGTGTGCATGCGTGTTGGGGAAAGATAAGAACAGTGTGTGGGAAGTTACAATGATAAAGTGTTATATAATGAAAAAACTGACTGCTGCATGGTCAATCACCACGCCTACTTCTATTTCGACTGAACCTGAGTATTGCAATTTGTATTTATCGTATATGTATAATAAATAGAGTATTAGGTATTTAAGACTTGTAAGTTTAGCTCAGTTGGTAAGACAGCCGCCTTCCAATTACATGGTCGTGATTTCAAATCACGGTAGGAAAATGTTAATTTTATATACAGATTAGGTTTAACGTGACGTGTAAGATAAACAGGGAAGAGTTTACACCCCCGAAATTCGATGAGGATTGTTCCTGTTACGTGGGAGAACAAAGTCAACTCCAACTGAGATATTTTAGTCAGAAGATATTTTAAGATAAATATAAATCTTTTCCTTAGAAACCGTAGAATCTCTTTACAAAAGTTGTTCGTAAGATCCCAACACTGATTTCACTTATTTAAAGAGCAGGCTCACATTTCTATTAATCAGAGAGTCGATCACATTATATATCTGCGACATGGGTAAATACCAATGATATTTCCCCGAATTCAAACCTGCTTGTCTGATTATAGTTTCGCTCACATCATAACGCAACACATTCTGACCGGAACAAGAAGCTGCACAACGCATCTACCGTAAGAGGAATGCCCATGCACTTGTTCAAGAGGACGGTTCACTTTACGTATTACGATATGGAGATAGAACTGGACAGTCTGTTTAAGTGTATCTACTGAAGTGTCCACAGGAATCACGTGATTTCCTCGGGAAGGAACATGTACATTCCTCATACCGCCTCCATTCCCTGAACAGTAGGGCTGCTAGTTATTCAACTGTTCAAGACGAAGATCTGCTAGAAAGTGTTTGCCTTTGGCCGTGAACATTTTACAATATTTGATATGTCGTGAAGTTATATGCTTAACAGATCAACATTGTGTGTTGATTTAGTTCTATCGATCGTACAAACGCGTCTCAATGAACGTGTAAATATGATATAATATAAGAGTATATGTCCGTGTGCTAAACTGTGTAAATATATATTTCTGTTAGTCCAGTTAATCACATGGTTGGAAGGTTTGAACTGTTTTGTTAATATAAGCATACCTGTGTCAGTGTAGGTCTGTTTACTTTGCCTATCGTATAACTTTCAAGGTTTAGTCATGTTCGAGAATGTATGTGTACCTTTTTGGTAAAGGCATTTGTGGCCCTCTAAAGAAGACAGATGAATGCATGACTTAGTTTGGAAAACTCTTTGCTTTTACAAAAGGAATGGTTTGTATTTTAAAGTAAGTTTGAAAAGCAAACAACTCACGTGTGTAGTATTTAACGTTCTGTCAAATGACATATTAATGCCCTCTAGCATGTGTGGATATATATTTAGCTATACATATATGTTGACAAGTACGCAGAACTAGAATGTATTCTAACGTATTTGCAGCTGAATTTCTTTCTGTCTCACGCATTCATAAATAGTCATGCCCAACCTTCTTATTTATTTGCGTTCATGTTTGTTTTTTGTTTATAAGTACCTTTCTTCTTATTAAATATTTGTTTATGTGTTCGCCTTTAAGAGAACCTTTTAAAAAATATGTTATCTGTTGATGTATTAATATGTGTATCTTTGAGTAAGGTTATACCCGTCCATATCTGTGCATATAAGTTCATACACGTATGCATTGTACCGAGGAACTGTGACCCTTATTGTGTATCGGGCAAAGTATTGGGTTAATACATCCTTGTTGCACTCCACTGATCCTTCATTCACCTCAGGTATTTACATCTTGAAACTCTGTAAATTCCATGAATGTCTTACAAGAAAATGTTATTCGCTGAGAAAAAGTCGACATAAAAAAAACAGATTGTATACATGTTTATTTGTAACCGAGCGATAAAGGCTGACATCAAAGTGTACTAAACATTTGTCAAGCCAATGGCGCGTCTATTTCTCTCTCATTAGACGTTCTTGTGTATTTGTTCGCAGGAGCTGGATTGAAGAAATCGCGACAGAAAATGTTCTGCTACCATTGGAGCAGGGTATTGAATGGCCAATATTCTTACCAATATATACTTACACCATTAGCTTTCAACTATATCAATAGACTGCATACAACGCCTCATTCCAAATGTACACTCGTGTCATTTAGGGAGTCTGTGTTAGGTTGTTGATAATGTATTTCGCTGCTGACTCTTTTAATAAAATATAAGTAATTCAAAACATACATTAGCTGTTTATGCAACCTTTGATATCACGAATAGGATTTATTAAATATATACGTCAAATCCTTCATTCAATCTAATTGTTGCAAATATAGTGATACAGCAAACACTAATATCATAGCTGATGCCAAAATGTCCATAGTTCAAGACGAAGATCTGCTAGAGAGTGTTTGCCTTTGGCCGTGAACATTTTACAATATTTGATATGTCGTGAAGTTATATGCTTAACAGATCAACATTGTGTGTTGATTTAGTTCTATCGATCGTACAAATGAACGTGTAAATATGATATAATATAAGAGTATCTGTCCGTGTGCTAAACTGTGTAAATATATATTTCTGTTAGTCCAGTTAATCACATGGTTGGAAGGTTTGAACTGTTTGCTAATATAAGCAATACCTGTGTCAGTGTAGGTCTGTTTCATAAAATATAGTAATTCAAATAGATACATATCTATTAAACTAGCTTTTTATGCAACCTTTGATATCACGAGTAGGATTTATTAAACAAATATATCAAATCCTTCATTCAATCTAATGGTTACACATATAGTGACACAGCAAACACTAAGATCATAGCTGATGCCAAAATGTCCATAGCGAACATAGCGTTTGAACAGATATAGCGAACAAAATATTAACCCGAAATGTTGATGCTTTACTTCTTATAGTTCTAGTTGGTAGAAAAGGTCCATTCTTCCCAGCCTCAATGAAGGAGAGTTGTAATAGCCCACTCTTGCTGATTTCTAGCCTTGGTGCAAGAGGATAAAGATCATTTATATGTCTAGGAAGGAGTGGAAATCACAATATTAGCACAAAGGCTGAAACGTGGAATTTGTTGATTTAACCACTTAATTCTGATTTGTTGCGAAAATCAGTCTACCTGTAATGCATTGAAAGTCAAGAAATAGGATTGCCAGTGCTCAACAAGTAATGCAGCCGTTATTGATAGACTAAAGTAATTGACTATGTACAGATGAGACTAAGCGAATTATAATAAAAAGAAAGCAATTTAAATACCTTCTTCTTCATGAAGTAGTTTATTTACATTTAATTGAGATTGGTGTGTATCGTATCTGAAGGCTTATTACACCAACATCTTTCCTAAAGAATGGCACAATAATATGCCCCCGTCTCTTATATTCAAATTTGAGGTATCTGGAAAAATCTGCTTTTGTTTTCTCTGGTAAATTGCAGGAGTATTAGTATTATTAAAAAGATTTTCCTGCTATCCTAGTTCCATTTTCTGTCCAAGTTCTTTTTCTACTGTACTTAAATGCTTACCCATAAATACACTGAAAAATGTTTCCTAATATTCCCTGCTGAAGAGGGAGGGGATCATAATTGCCCGTGGGTTTTACATGCCATCAAATACGGTGGTAGTTTGAATTTTCTCTCATGAAACATCATTTCTATTTATGTATTGGAAAGTACATTAAAACGACATTGCTTTCCGAACACACCTTGCAAAATTGCGCATATTTTTCTTTTTCTTTTGTAAACCACATTTCTAATGAAAATATTTCTTTGGAAACCGAAATATTTTCCATGACGCAACACTTAAATTTGTTTGAATTTTTTACCTTCATATTTCTTTCGAAATAGTATGTTTATTATGTTTTCCTACTTACTTTTCAGTCATTTTAGTCTTCATCTTAAACATGTTTTAGTGTTTCAAACTTTAACTGCAATAAGCTACTTGAACGGTTGTTTTCTTTTTCTGGACTTAATTCTGTGGCATAAATAACGCCCAGCTTACTAACCCTTTGATGTGAAAAATGACCGGAAGGCCTTCCTTTGGATGACTAAAAGTAAACATAACAAAAAATGCATGTCAGCGTAAATGTTAATCATTCATAACCAATTACCATTTTTATAGATTAAACTTGACTCATATCCTTATCACATATACTTCAGTAGTGCATTCTATCAGCAAACATTCGTTTTGCAAAAAGTTTGACAACAAAGTATTTTGAGAGAATATGTTTACGTTTTCACGTGATAGTCGGATCACCGTGGGTATGTAGAATTTGATTAATTTATAACCAATGGATAGTCGTCAGGTTTGTATATGTTGCAAATATAGCCATAGTTTAGTTACGATATCCACTCTTTCTTGCAAATCCTGGAGATCACACACGACTTAGGCCTGCTATGATGGTTGTGTCAGTTACATATTTCTTCCGAGGCTCATTGTCAGTGTTCGGGCCTGGATAAAAAGACAGGATTCGAATACTGATTTTCAGGTACACAGATCCTCTCCACTTAGAAAAGAACCCGTTTATATTAGACCTTGAAATGTGTGACAAAATGACTTGTCCCGTTTACAGGAAACAGATACAACTCTTAAAAAGGAGTTAAATGTCGCTTGTATATATGTAGGAATTTGATATACATATGAATCGAATAAAATCTACAATAAGAATAACCAATATCATGATCCTTATCATTATTATTACGATCAGAAGGGCACAAGCATTTCATAAGACTATTGATACCCAGTCGAAGTACAAAAGCGTTGTTAACGAATTCATACTATCACCATCGGGGGATCCAAAATCAATAATTAGAGTCTGAAGGGAGAAAAGAGAAGAGAAAGAAGTATAGGTTCGATTATCACCAATCAATATTAAATACAAAATAAGAACGACGCAAAAAAAATCCCTGTATACACTTTTTTGATCTATGGACGTGATGATCTGCGAGATTTGGTTTTCGATGACGTTGACATCGAAATCGAAAGGAAGGAGGGGTGGGGTGTTATAACAAAAGGTATTATGAATAGGAATGGGTGGATAAAGATACGAATGTGGCTGCTGCTGCTGCTGCTACTACTCTAAGCGCTTTTGGATCAGTTGCTTTACGCTAATTATAAACTGGCTCCGCCGTCAGAAATGAAACTCCATCTTGTCTCTGATGGCGTTGGTCGCTAATGGAAAATTGATAAGCACAGGAATAACGCATCGTCTTAAACGTACGGTAGGGTGGCAGTAAGAAGGGAAGGAAGGAAAGGGAAGAAGAGAGAAAAGCTAGTTTCGCGTCTGACCCTGGAATATGGGCACTACTTCTGGAGACTTATAAGTAGAATGCTTTAATAATTATTTCAAGAACTACTTCTGATTACAATGAGTTGAAACGAACAGCAAATGCGCTGGGATTCATCGACAGACCCTAATTAAAAGCTGTCCTTAATAATAATGCGCACAAAGAACAGAACCAAGTCTAAAACGGTAACTATTGAAAAGAGTTCTTCAAGATCTGGGCTCTGTAAATACAATAGACCATCCTTATCTTTTAAGATAGACAAATAAGTGTACTCACGTTAACTGTAGCCACTTGAATAGCCTGTTTTAGCACGTAAGCCTGTGCGCCTGTTTAGATGTGAAGGAGTATGTTAAATACATGAAATTACTTCATATTTCTATTGATTATCTTTCATAAAGGGATAGAATTAATACGTGCATACGTCCATACTGAAATATATGCCTTCACATTCATGCCAGCATATACATGCGGAGATATACATAAATTGAAACACATATATTCACAAACACACACACACACACACACACACATATATATATGAACAAATAACCATTTTTCTTCTAATCGGTTGCTTTTGAGAGTTGAAAACAGGAAAATTACGCAAGAAGAACTTTCTTTCGCAATCAACATAACAAGGCATGGATTTAGTCATGTTTTCAGGTTCTGAATGCTAGATTTCTGCAACATATTCTTGCGTAATGTTCCTATTTCTTAATCTGTGTATGTGTGCGTGTATGTGTATGTAGATACGGAGTGAAACACATTTATGACATATATAAGGACATAAACATCAATCACCTTTAGCACACGCTCTATCAATTACTACCTTACACACATTAACAATGTTAA
>VCCN01004667.1:958401-968824 GCA_006491835.1 Architeuthis dux
ATATATATATATATAAAAAGATATATAGATAGATATGTTAATGTGTATATATTCGTATTTCTTCGGATATATGCTTCCTTTTCAGAATACTATTGCCTGAAGCAATATCTATAAGTGTATGATGATTGCAGCGTGTATTCTTTGCACGCTTCACACTAAAGCAATTATATCGATAACACACGTAGTTGAGCTAGCCCTCGATTCCAGCGATTATTGTTCGAGCCCAGACCAAATAGCAAGATTTCTAATACTGAATGTCAATGCAGACACACAGACTCTTACCACTTAGCAAATTGGCGTAGCGGAATAATCTTCTTCCTATTTCGCCATGCGCTGTACTAATGATTATTTTTTAGGCAAGCAGGCTCCATTACACACTTAGAAGAATGGCGTAACACAATCCTTCGACCTTATATTTTACCAACTGTTGGCCTTGTGCGAAAACTAACCTAAGCAAATATCGTTAAGACTCGTGCAAGATAAAAATCAATTTAACTGCACACACACACACACACACACACACACACACACACACACACACATATATATATATATATATATACGCTCCTTCGGTTTAAGAGGTAGAGCACTATTGTAGGGAACTAACTATTTACACATAGCTCTCCGAAATACTTTCGAGCACTTTAGTAAATAGATAGAAACATAGGTTTATATGTGTTTATAAAGTGACCTACATACGCCGAGGTGACTTGGGGCGGTGGTAAAATGTCGGGCTGCTGGCGCAGAGGTCCGGTTTCAATCCTAGCTCGAGGCACCAAGGTAGTCAGTAGTCACACTGATGAGTCGTAAGACGACGAAACAGCGCTGTATGTGGATTTGACAATATATATATTATATATATACACATATATATGTATAATTCCCTTTCTCTCTATGTATATATGAATTAAAAATACGTAAATAAATGCATATAGATACATATAAGATAATCCCTCGTGCAAGTCGATTGATCAAACTGGACCTCTTTTCCCTTTCGTTTATACGTTGTAACTGTTGCCAATGTCTGCTGTAATATTGACTGATAGAAATTCAAAATGGACCACACCAATGCAACCCCACTAAAGACCTACCAACACTTTCGTTGGATGGAGGTCCATTTAGGTTTATGCTTTAGCCTGTTTGCCTTCATTATGCCTTTGTCTATGTGGTGTTATATTCTTATAAAATGTCCGTCTTTCACCACTTGTCGATAATCTGTCCAAATATGGCGAGATACATTTACGAGAATGCAGATATTCACTTTGCATTACGATTGGCTTCTATCAAAACATGGGGAACCTATTTTCCATGATTACACACCTTTCCCAGTAGTTGCAGATGACGGTGAACCGTTGAATGTTTTGTAAAATGTTTTTGAGTTAATTCTTCAAACGTACGCGCACTATTACTATCTAGATCTCACGAAAGCAAGTTATCGTTGAACCCAACTGGACCTGGACGACCTGTTCGAGGGACATCCATTAAGCTGAAGTCACCTTTACTAATCCTTTCAGACTATATTCTATCCCATGAACACCATGCATATTTCAGGTTGTTTCTGTCACATGCTGATCTCTTATAAACTCATAGAGCATTACACATCTTATGTGTTTCGTAGACACTTCCATCTTTAGGAGGGCCAAGTTAGTGACTAGGTTAGTTGAACCGTACTGTGACAACGTAAATTAATAGTATACACTTTTATGAGCAAGCACTAGCATGCAGAGCTATTTTCAAAAGGAATGCGGAGAGAGTGATGTGTCATGAAAATAAGTCGAAACATGTTAAGGTATTAAATATATTTCTTGCAAATTATTCTCCGCATTTTCTTTTCCTAGCATCATTATGTCGGATATGAAAAAGTTAATTTTATAATTAACACTATCATTTGGAGCTAATATTCCATATTGAAACAAGTATGGTCGTAGCTGACCCCGTTCGTTTCACTGTTTCTAGCAGCTTGTCAAGCCAACAAATTGTTTCGCCTATTCTTACAGTGGGATCTCTCCCTTCACTACTTTCGACCTGGTCATTCCTTAGTTTCCACAGAAAGAGTTCCACTAAGGAATGACCAGGTCAAAGGTAGGGAAGGGAGAGATCCCACTGTCAGAATAGGGGGAAAAGTTGACCATTGCTGGATTGACAAGTTTGCTAGAAGCAGTCAAACGAACGTGGTCAGCTACGAACATACGTGTTTCAATATGGAATATTAGCTCCAAATGATAGTGTTAATTATAAAATTGACCTTTTCATATGTCGAGCACTCGAATTAAATATTTTCAACAACATATATCGGATTTCTTAGTTATTTTACATTATTTCCGAACATTACCCGATGAGAGAATATCCATGTACTTATAAAATGCACGATTCATGTGTTGTGTATCTCTATCAATTGACATGTCATTATCCTCATAAATATATTGTGATACGTGATGCGTGGAGAAATTATCATATAAACATTCAGAAAAGAAATGGCGCAGCCGTAAAAGTATGTATGTATATATGTGTGCTTCGTTATAAATATATCTATAATGCTAATTTGGTTCTCGGTATGATGCTTATATGAAGCATAATGCGGATTTTATTGCTGCCCTGGCTTCAATTTCCTTCCCCTTGCTACCAACCCATCATTTTGGCACTCAAAATGTCGTAAACATTTATTACACTACCTGATGTGCGACTAATGACATTAGTGCTACGTGAGCTCATAGAGCTTTTACTGCTGCAACTTGAGATATGTTATTATTTACAGCAGGATTAACAGTAACATCTGTGTGGTCCTGACCTCTGGCATAATGCTACCATAGAACTTACTGTTAAAGATCACTTATTTGCGGTGTGTGTGTATATATATATATATATATAATAGATAGATAGATAAACAAAAGAGTGGAGATATACTATAGAAACTGACTAATAGGCAAATATAAACTGAAATCACGATTGAAATTGTTCTTCAGACATTATGTTTTAATTAGAGTTAGTTGAGTATGGAGTGTAATTGTATTGCTGTGTATACCTTTATATCTACTGTACACCATCATAAACCTGTCAAAAGAAGCAAATGGAATTGGTTAGCAAACTGGCATCGAACGTCACTGGTTAATTTATATATTTATTTATTTGCATTTGTCCAACATCAGGAAGGATTTTCTTTTAAAAAAATAGACAATAAGAAGTGAAATACATAAAAGCATTCACTCATACTAGTTGTTTATGCAAACTGTGATATCACGGGTAGGATTTATAATACAAATGCGTCTAAACTTCTATGATTACATTTATAATGACACAGTATATTCTGGCGGGAGGGGTAAAATGAGCCAACAATCCAACATACATTTTAGCACCGAGTGTATTCGAAGCCGCTAAAAACTATGTCGCTGCCCTCTAAGTTTACCCACTTAACTTTCGTCATTCGATGATTAAACACAGGATCTTGCAATTTCTGGCCTAAAATCTATTTTAACAAGTTTCAGCACTGATATACATTGGGCATTACTGATCAGAAAAATAGATTGCCACTGGTCAGGAATTAAAGCAAGTGTTATTGACAGAATCCGGCTATTAATTCCCTAACGTAAAATTAATTCCTTGATTTTAATTTTGTACTTTTCTCCATCTCTTTTGAGTACATATTTTAAATTCAGTTACTATTTTTACATTTTGCACAATTCTTTCTCGGTTGGATCATTAGAATGATACCAGAAACTCGTCTAATCTATCCATCGATCATTCTGTCGATCAATCACTCGATCTGGGCTAATTACTCATTTTTTTAAATAAAAAAGAGCTTTTTCGCTATCAGCAGCAGCATCCGTAACACTTTCAATAAAAAATGTTCATTACATTTTCGTACTATTTCTTGTGAACATTAAAAGATTAATTATAACGCTGTTATCTCATCAGTGATTTTAATGTAGGTCATTTCAAATTAGAAAAAGTGAAAAACCATTTTGTATCTGATAAGAAATACAGTTATGCAAGTAATTAAAAGGTTCGATGTTACTTAGTTTAACTTTATATATAGTCTTGTGTACCGTGATGCATGTACCTGCAACGTTTTCTGATGAAAAAATGAACCATACTGTATTTCAGTTGAACAGATTTTATTTACCACTGATTTGAAATAGGGCACAGTTTTACACGTTTTCGTCGGGTCTGTAACAATGTAGTCGTCGTCAGAGATTTGACGGGCAGTTCTTAACTAGAGGGAATGGACAGTCAATCACTAATATTTGTAGGGGCGCGTGGAAGCAGTCGACTGTATCTAAGTCGGTGACCCACTAATTAAGGTCAAGGGCCTCTATTCAGTCTTAGTGAAAAGAAGACGGCGGTTTTCAATTTCGCTCGGCCAGGAAACATGACTGACGTCTACAATCCCGGTTTATGATCTACCTTTTCCAACCCTTTTGTATTTTTCGCGTGACTTTTTAGCCCCGCTCAGGCCGCGCCTACTTTTTGGGTTACTGCCTTCCAGCATCTGTTTTTATTTTTAATCTAAGTTTAAGATGATGTCCATATCTGATTACCCATTACTCATTTCTAACTATCATGTCCCCATCCTGGCTTATCGTGTCTATCGTGTCTTGGCGCCAAGCTAGCTACTTTCTAACTTGAAGTGGTCAACTCCGAAAATTGTTAATGTATTTTAAAGTACCTTTAAAATTCCTTTTTGGCCAACGTCGGCGCTCATGTCTTCACCTTCGACCTCCAGCTGTCTGGGAAAGAAATTATTCTCCCTCGACCGTGAGAATATTTCCAATACTTCTAGTTATGGCCTTAAATTATCGCCGCCCTTCACTGACCATTACGTAACACTCACGCTGTGAGTCACGCCCCTCCCATCTGAGGGGAGTCTATTCAACTTTCGTTTTAATGCTGTGATCTCTTAATTTACTTATTATCATAGTTTAGGTTTTTGACTAGATAATCAGAAAAGTGAAAATACAACTTAGAACTCGAGTTGTAGCGACTCAATTTCCACTGTGTTCCGTAATGACTTTAATGATATTCTATATATTTCCATTTAGTTTTGAGCAACGGAACTTATACAGTGTTTAGATCAAATGCAGAGAAGATTTCCAAATAAGTTATATCTAGATAGCCTCTTTAATAAGCTCATAAGCGTTTAAATAGAGCTAGAAGAAAACACACAATTTAGAACAGTTGGCAAAGATTTTGTGAAACAGGAAGTTTGCTTTGAACTACGCACGCGCGTTGGTTTCATAAGGAATGAAACAGACGACAATTCGGCTCGCCGTCGTAAAGTGAAGCCCCTCTACATATCTGAACGTTTCCAATGACTCGTATTCTCTTTCTAACTCAAAGGTTTACTTCTCCAATATTCCTTATACATTTGCATCACAAATTCTACAGTAAAAACTAAATACTTTCTTAGTCATTTTTATTGCATACTTCTCAAACTCTCGTACCAAATCCTTAAACACCTTCTTGCGAATATAATATTGAGTCAAAACTACATTTTTAATGTAAACCTGCTTCTCAATGTGTACCTTGTAATTTATAACAATCATCTTCGGTATGGTTTCTTTAACTATTTACTTAAAATATGCTGCATTAAAAATCTATCAAATGCATGTCCGTCAATATATTGACTACTCCCTTTCAGATATTTATGTATACTTAAATATATCTGTCCTTTTGTATTCCTCCTTCATGTTCTCTTTTATATTTGACGAATGCAATACTAACAATTAAATGAAACAAAAAGTCATAAACAATATGCACACACACTTTTGAAAAACACAGAGATCATTATTGTTTTGCTACTGAATAAATTACGTTTACTTTAATTCTCTTCTAAACATCTACACTCCATTACAGAGTAGGCTTTTTATTTTGTTTAATCCATATTAAGCCTGATACCGAATGAGGGATATTGCAATAGAATATTTGATAGTAACTTTGGCTAATGATTCTCTGGGTTATTGTTTGGATGTATAAAATATAACCAAGTTCCCTCTGGTGACGCTGGTGGATGTCCCTTTTTCGGACATGATGCAGAATGAACAGGAAGAGTGGTCGATCAAGGGATAAAGTTCCTTATTCTTTAATCGTCTGAGCCAAACAATGAACAAGCCCTCTGTATCACATTTTGCATGTCCGCTTCCAACCTCAGATAATGACAAGGAAGAAGGACTTGAGCGGGAATGTTTCTCTCTTGATATTTACCCGTCGCTTCATATATGTATTCCATGTTCAAAACCACGTTATCATGACGTGTACTTAAATCGCGTGACTGGTCTACGTGTATTGCATTACGTGTGTGGCTGACACATCATTTGAATTCAACAGTCATATTATTTTTGGTAAATCAACATTGCTGAATATATTACAATATTATTCCATTAAATATTCTGACTATTATCCTCATCATTGTTGTTGTGTTTTCTACATTTCAGACAATGATGTGTGCAGCGCATATGGTTGTTCTTTTTAAGAGAATACTAAACTCATTCATATTTTTCTCAACTTTCGCGGCCGGAACTCCAACTCTAATTTGAATTGTTAGCAATATATAAGATTCTCTCCAAAGACTCCGGGAACTGAACAAAAAAAACATTGACCTAAACATAGTGATCAAAGCAACAAAGATGACGATACTAAATAGATACATTCATTTACCAAAGAAATACTCCACTCGGAAGAACTTAATTTAACGTGGAAATGCTAAGAGCGCATCGGCTGAAATATAACGATCAAACAACTGGATACTATTTGATTAATTTACGGAGTAATGAAATTACTCCATCTCAGAACTTCATTCAACAACGCGGAGATGACTGAAAAGTGCATTGGCTAAAACCCAGTGATCCAAATAACAAAGATACTGATTGTAGTCTGTAATATTAAAGAATCGCAATACTACCCCCATAATTCTAATCAATAGATTGTAGCAGAACGGAAATGCATCGGCCGAATAATCCTGACCAGAACAACAAATATTTCCTGTATCTGTTACAGCACCAAGACATTTAGCCAGACTTTTTGAATACCCAATACCAAACCGTTACAACTTCAAACACCGAAATAAAAGTAAAGCTTTCTTCATTTTTCTATTTGTTTGAACTTGTTTGTTTAGAGTAAAAGCATAAATGAACATCTGAAAAAATTGGAAAGAATTAGCTAAAGAAAATGACCCATTTCGAGCAAATAGATGTGATGTTTCTTGCAAAACTTGACCCAGTTCTCCTTAGCGATTAGCACTGATGGTAGGTAAACACCCTTTCAATCTCTCTCTCTCTCTCTCTCTCTCTCTCTCTCTCTCTCTCACACACACATTTATCTCCGACATACATAGACGTAGGTATATCAATAAGTCCGTAGCTTATTTCAGTTGGGAATATTAATCACACAGACCGAACATTATATAGTGAACATTTTAGCTCAAATTTCAGCTAACTGTGTGTTAAGCAACGCTCGTTCATATACACACACTTACACACGCTATCTCTCTCTTTCACACACACTATAAATATCTAACATACTATCACTCTCACTCACACACAATTTCTTTCTCTCTCTCTCTCTCTCTCTCTCTCTCTCTCTCTCAAACACACACACACATATATATATATACCCACTATATCTATCTCACATAGACATACACAAGCACACAAACGGGCTTCCAAAAATATGGGACGCGGGTTCAAATCTAGTCGGAGGCTAATTCTTTATTTCCGATCTATGCTGATTATTTAACAGTCGTAGAATTAAAACATAATGCAAATGTTTCATCAAAGAGTTTTAGACAACTTAAAACGTGTCGTATTTTAAACTTGTCATCATGTTTATTCTAGAAAAATGTATATAATTAATGAAAATAAATACAGATCTGGCTGAATTCAAAGCAATTAAAACGACTGTTTCAAACATATTAGGCCATCTAAAATTATCAATATTATACTGTAAAAGAAATGTTATATCTGTATGCTTTCAATGCACCTTCTTCAGATCAATATCATGGCATATTTTGCATTGATTCTTTTATTGAATGTTCCATTGATATTTTGAAGGATATAATAAATAAGATACACAAATTTAACTAATGAACACTCTGCGTATGTATTGCTAACACGGATTTAATAAGGGTTTTGGAACGAATCCCGATTTTGCAGCGATAAGAGAAGGGGTCCATATGTTTGAATTAGTGTAGTGGATTCTACAGCCCCAATGACATTCTTTTACAATTAGCGCCATTAGGTTTTATGTTATCTTCACACATTCTATTACATTTCTTTTTACAATCTCACATTTCTATATTGACCTTTTCAGGATGCTGTTTATATTGTAATGGGCAATTCAATAAATGTGAAGGACACATTTGGGCAAATGTGAACTTTCTTCACATGTGTGCGCGAAAGGATGCTTGCACACAGGGGATTCTGTTATCAGAAAAATGGTAGTTTCATGAAACATCAGTAACTCTCTCTTTGACCGGTTCAAAAATTATTGAGCAATTTTATTTTCAAATGACATCAAATAAAATAAAGCAGCGATTAATAGCAATAATTCAGATAACTTTCAAAAGAAGTAAATAAGAAGAAAACATTGAAACGTTCAGCATATAACTGAGAAATATAATTACTCGAAAAAGAAAATCGCATTTAAAGAGTAGAATTCCTTTGTTATTAAGCGTATAAGATGTTCGAAACATGTTTTACCTATCTCAGCAAAACTGTTGTGTTCAGTTTATATGGACATCCCAGTAAATCTTTTAAAAAATAGAAAAATAAAAACTTTATTTGCCTGCAAAATAATCAATCAAAAAACATTTTTTTTAAATATTTTAGGCGAAAACAGACGCTAATATTTTGCTAAAGCGAAGGCGAAAACAGACGCTAATATTTTACTAAAGAGAAGGCGAAAACAGACGCTAATATTTTACTAAAGAGAAGGCGAAAACAGATGCTAGTATTTTACTAAAGAGAAGGCGAAAACAGACGCTAATACTTTACTAAAGAGAAGGCGAAAACTGACGCTAATACTTTACTAAAGAGAAGGCGAAAACAGACGCTAATATTTTACTAAAGAGAATTCCTGGTATTCTTTCACAAAACACATGACTCAACTGATTTTATCTCTCCAAATACGTGTTGCATCCAAGCTTTGCTCTCACTTCTTCTTCTCCTCCCCTCTCTCTATTCTCCCTTTCTCTCCCCCTCTTTCGCTCGGCCGTCTTCCCTCTTTAGAACCGTTTCAATTTATATAATGGGACTAATGAATTTGACATTTTGTTTGTGACCTTTCGACAAGTTGTCGCCTTTTACCTTATCGGCAAAACACAATTATACTTGTTGTCCCTGACAGAGCAAATATCCAGTAATCGCTTTCAGCAAATTACCTTCTCTACTGCAATACTTAATTCAATAGATTGCATTTTCAAAAACAATTATTGTTGGTTATATTGGCGGCCAGAGTTCATCTTCTGGGCACCCTCTCAGGCAGAGAACAACTTGTTTAGTCTAAAATTCCGCGTACGAATACATTTATATTTCAGGCACGTACATATCAACATAAACAGTTCTGCAGAAGGATTTCATTTTGCCAAACAGTTTGATGAACACCAAAAACCCTGATCACTGATCTTGTCTTTTCTTATAACATCGTGATTTAAATTATGGCGGTTTATTTCATATGAGATGTTCTCATTTATAAGCTAGAATTGGCAGAAATATTCCACTGAATAGGATAATATTCTTACGGTAAAATTGGTTATTTTAATCACTAGCATCAATAGTAGAATTCATGATTTCTTAAAGGTGAATTGAAAACATTCATATGAAGTAATTTGTTAAAGCTTTTGTTTATAGCACAACGTTTAGAACGATCCATTCTGCAGCTTCTTTTAGGTGTACAATGCATAAGGAAAAGTGAAGCATATCATCAGTGTGGATTGCGTTGCTGGGAATGAGCCTATGCGGTCGGAATGTAAGCTACCATTCTTTAGTGTTCGCCCACATTTTCTGTGGAAAAGAGACCCATTTCTCTCCTTATAGAATGTATACCATTAAACAAAGCTTTAGAATGGATAAGCCGAATATCCCCAGGGGAACGTTGAAGATATCCTGTTAATATCTCACTGAAATAAAAGGGTTACAGTATGATGGACGATGCTTAATTTACACCAAGATCGCAAGATGTAAATAACACACTCCATTTTTTTGTTTTAATGAATGAAATCCTGGGGATCGATATCAAGTATCAAGGCATTCGGAACTCATTGCTGGAAAAATGTTTTTAATCTTCATTCTTAGTCTTCGAGCGATAAAACAGCAAATCAACTGAATTCATGGAAGGAGATGAAAATATCTCTCATAAGGTTAAAAATTCATTAGGGAGAATGAACAGTTTTCATCATTTCCATGTATTTTCTTTTATAAGTTTGATAACGAAT
>VCCN01004667.1:1030554-1042999 GCA_006491835.1 Architeuthis dux
GAGAGAGAGAGAGAGAGAGACAGAGAGACTGCAGAGGAGAAGAGAGAGACATAGGAAGAAGAGAGAGAGGGAGCCAGGAGGAGAGAGAGAGAGAGAGAGAGAGAGAGAGAGATAACTACAGTAGAGCACAGTTGTTTCAGTGAATGTGAGAGAGTTATGCATCATATTAAAACAAAAAGAAACAGGCTAAGCCAATTATCCATAATTCTGAAGACGCCTATTTCAGTTTTCAAACAAATATGAAGAGGTTCCTTTGTATTGAAGTTTATTTTTGGTACGTTGTACTTTAGGATAACAAAATGTCTTTGGAATGATTACATTCATTGTTTAGCTGATCCAACTCACATAATTTCAAGAGTATGCCAATTAATAGATGTGGACTATTCCACCCTTCTAACCAAACCATCACCACTAAGTAGAATTATTCGAACGATTTACAAACTTGTGCTTTTTTAACGGTAGCTTAAAACTGAAAGGCGCTAAGGATTTGATACTATCTGTTTGAAGAGCCATATAACAAGGCTACATGTTAACATCAACACAATTACACTTCTGCTTAAACCTGATTCTTTTAGAAATATTTTATTTTTAAAGCGGCCGAAGTATCTCCACCCTCCCCTATGCATCCGAACTTGATAGGTTTGTTTCCCTGAGTTTGCATAGCCAAACATATGCTTGAACATAATTCTTTAGACCAGACACTCAATGTGTATTTATAATGGCAACGTAATGCACTTTCCAACATATGAGCGTGCATTAGTCCTCTTATCATTTGATATCACCTATGCATTCATATATCAGCGTGTCCGAGTAATGGACATGAAAGATCGGAAATGCACATTGGGTTAATTATTTTAATGAAGGTAGATAATCCCAGAAAATGATCTTCTTAATTCGGTTGGATTCAAACCTCAGATACACATGCATCTTTTTCCTTTTCATTTCCCCCAGTTTCATCTCAGTTCGTTTTACACGGGCATCGTATTTAATTAGTCTTCTCCTCGGTGCTCAGTGCCTTTCCGGCAAACTAAAGCATTTAAATATCCCCATCCTATCACACATAATTACGAATCAATCGATTAGAACTACGTGGCTTTGGAACTGAAACAAGAGTCTTATCCGGACGGTTATTATCCGACTGTATACAAACAACTTGTTGCTTCCGTTTCTGGACCACATTACGTTGGTCTCCCATGGCAACTAACGTGGGCACTTTGACTCACTTCCGGTAATGTAATCTCTTAATTATGCTATGTTCGACCATAACTGAAAACCAAGCACAAGCAAGAGACAGCCCGAATAATGTTGCTTTAACATCTATTCCGAGGTCACATGGTTTTTCTTTTGGTTTTTCTTTGCAATATTTGTATTAGTAATATATAAGTAAGATCCCCAAAACATCAGAGTACATATTTGCAATTTAGTAATAGTGTTGTATAACCTCTTTTACATGTTCGGTCGACATGAGATGTCTCGTCGTTGGGTGGCTCATTTGCGGGAGGAAAATCGTGAACTTGGAGAAGAAGGAAGACTCGACAAAACTTGTTTATAAAAATATGAGGATATGTTTTTATTACATAAGAATACAATGTGTAGTGGCGGAAAATGAAGAGTGGGAGAGAGATCAGGGAGCCGACAGCCTGTTCCCAACAGGGAAACTGGTCTTATGCCTTCCCAGCACTAGGCGGTCTGCCTCTCCGGCTGGCTCTGCTCTCGGCTCTGAGCTCTGTCCGGGTGTCCTGTGTATCTCTCCTGTTATCGGGCCCAAACGCCCACGCCGACTTTCCCGCAAACACCTGCACGTTTAGTCAACATCCTGTTTTCAGACATTCACGCATATGCACCTTTTCTGAGGTCATCGGGGTCACTTCCGCCCAGGTGTTAGCCCGGAAATGACCTCCCGTGGTTGTATATCATAACAATAAAAAGTAATCTTCATATTTCCAATACACTAACAAGACTGGCAGCTGCAAGATCAAACTCCACTCCAACTGAAGGTGATTACTACAACTTTTGTATTGTATATATAATAAATACAACTTTATTTTAGTATAAATGTATTTATTTATTAGAATGAAATAATCCCTTGCGTATCTGTGAGCTATGTTTCGTAGATATGTAATACCTGACAGTTTTGCTCAGTTGGTAAGAGATCAGCCTACCAATCAGTTGGCAGTGGTTTTAAATCACGGTACGGGCATGATTTTTAACTCCCCTAAATCTCCAACGTCAGGAGTTGACTTTGTTTTCCTTCCGTAACAAGAACAACACTCACCAATATATGGGGTGTAAACCGATATATAAAATCCCCAACATGATTTGAACTCACGAACTACTGATCGCTAGCCGGGTGTCTTACTGACTGAGCTAAACTGACATACAGATATGCATGGGCTTATTTCATTCTAATAAACATAGAAACACATATTTTGTATAATCATTTATTTATTATATATACAATACAAAGGTTGCGGTAATCATCTTGAGAAGTAGGAGTGGAGTTTGACCCCGCAGCAGCCAGTCTTGTACTTGTTTTTGTTAAGGTAGAAAAAAAAAGTCAACCCCAGAATTGAACTGGTGTTTGACAATACATTTAAAATTTACAAATCCATATACGCTTTTGATGGGAAAAGTGCGTTATTCATTCAATGTAATCAATATTTGATGATCATTGTACGTGTGGGATATTGTTGATATCTCTGTATATCAAAAGCAGCTAAGATACACGATTTAGGCAATAAAAGGTTTTCCTAATTTTATTACGCCTCACAAAATATCACGTTTTACGGGTGATCAGTATTTTCAAGAATTTACAAATTCGCAGTTACCATAATCAATGTTTTTAATTCTATTTGAATCTAGTAGAAGCATTTTCAATGTCATATACCGTGTTACACATATTTCATGATATACTGGAACATATCCGCATACTCTCAAGTCACATGAAGGACTTTTTAGCTATTTAAACATCTACTAATATTGCCACACACCTGAAATGTTATAAGCATCAGTACATGGCCTCGCGAAACACTATCAACCTAGCTGTTTTACTACATATCAACTACTATGCATCATATATGATAAATTCATGTTTCCTCGAACAGAACCTATTCTTTCACTCATTGGAGTATACCTTACTAACATTCCCTTATTGACACTAACTTTGTCTTTCCTAGATTTATCTGACCAGTGTGTGTAAAGATACAATTTTAAGCCACTAAAGTGTTTTCTTCATCAATATCCAGTTGGGTTGACCTTCCAAAGAGCCGGTGTTTTTCCTCTTCTTGGACCATAGGGTTTTCTTGGTCCAACAAAGATAGTTGTGTGACTAGGGTTCATACATCGATTGCCAATGTTTGGGTGCACAAGGTTTTATTGGTGGTGTAAGTATATTAAAGTACGTGGAATCCAAATATGCAAGTCTTACAGCTGTCAGCTTGTGCATTCTGTGTAAATATTGCAAGATGTTATCGAATATATGGAACACATCAGTATGAAGAAAAAACAAAATTCATTGGGAACTTTAGGAGATATTGTGAGAGAAGACATGAGCGAATACGGAAAAAACATAAAAGTATCTCTCAGTCAAGAACAGATTCTTGGATCCACCCCAAAATGTAATCACTTCTTCCTTATGAGGTGGCTTACCTTTCACAACATTTCATTGTCATTCATTGAGAACTTTTGGAGATATTGTGTGGACAGACAGGAGCGAATACAAACATGTAAGAAGAAAGAAAAGGGAAAATATCTTTCAATCAAAAACGAATTCCTTGATCCGTGCCAAAATGTAATCACCTCTTCCTCATCACGTGGCTTACTCTTCCAACAATGTCAATGAAATTCATTGAGAACTTTTGGAGATATCGTGTAGACAGGCATGAGCGAATACAGAAATGTACGAAAGAAACCAAAAAAGTATCCCTCAATCAAAAACAAATTATTGGATCCACCCCAGAATCGCATCTTCCTTAATACGCTCTTTGCCCTTCCACGACATCTCATTGAATTTCATTGAGCACCTTTGGAGATATCGTGGGGGCAGACAGGTTCCAATACAGACATTTATTAAATAAATAAATCTCTCTCAATCAAGAACAAATTCCTTGATCCGCCCCAAGATTGAAGCACATCTTCCTCATCATGTGACTCACTCTTCCAGATAATTACATTGAAATCCATTGAGAACTTTTGGAGATATCGTTTAGACAGAAGGTTTTTTTAAATAAATTTATGTATTCGCTCCTTTCAGTCCATACGAAACATTCTCTATAGATTTCAATGGAATTCCGTAAGGAAGAAATAACTACATTTGGGGGCCGATCCAAGGATTTGTTTCCGATTGAGAAATGTTTTCCCGTTTTAATATTCTCTCATGTCTGTATGCACGATATCTCCGAATGTACTAAATTAATTTTAATGAGATTACGTGGAAGGTTGAGTCATGTGATGAGGAAGATGCAATTAAATTCGTTTTTGCGTGAAAGATATTTCCCCGTTGTTTTTCTTCAAATATTTCTGTATTCGCTCCTGTCTGCCCCCACAATATCTCCAATAGTCCTCAATGAATTTCAGTGGGGGTTTGTGGATAGGTATTCCGCATAATAAGGAAGGGGTGATTAAATGTTGGGTTGGATCCAATAATCTGTTTTTGATTGAGAGATATTTCTGCGTTTTTTTATTCATACATTCCTGTATTCACGCCTGTCTGTCCCCACAATATCTCCTAAAGTTCTCAATGAATTTGAATGAAATTTTGTGGAAGAACAAGGTACGTGATGCGGAAAAGGTGATTAAATTTGGGGCGGATCCAGTAATCATTCTTTGATTGAGAGATAGTTTTTCATTTATTTCGTGTTTACCTTCATAATTATTTGTCCCATATATTCGTTAAAACGTTGCAATTTCCACACAGAATACATAAGCTGGCAATTGTAAGACTTACATAGTTGGATTCCTCGTACTTTAATTCACTTAGGACACCAATCAAACATTGGGCACCCAAAAACATAAATAAAGTGTTATTGGCTCTTGGACTACTATATTCTTGTGTGTGATACTGAGAACATGATGTCGTGTAAGACCACCCTTCAAGACAGAAACACATCAGATCTCTAACGAACGTACACATTCACCGAATCTTAGAGTAAAAGAGTTAAATCTATGTATTCAAAGATTCAAAACATACTGATGCCTACTGTCAAAAGAAAACGTTGGGTTACGATTTAGCGTCGGTCCTTTGATTAGCCTTCTTACATTTAATTCAGGGTTTCAAATTTCTTCGGAATAACAATACTGAATATGTACTAGTAATGCTCTTGTCAAGATTACGTCGTGACGTTTTCATTGGTTAATTCACCAAAAAAGTAATCAATCACGAGAGAGAACTAGGAAAGCAGACATTTGAATAAATCTGTTTTAGGAAACGGATCCCCTTTGTTCGTTTCCTTGTTACGGAATTACAAGTTTGTAAACAAAATATGGGTTAAGATTCGGTTTAGAAAATCAGAGTATTTTTTTTTTAAATCATGGACTGGCAGCGAAGATTGTTACGGATAAGGGAGAGAATGAGAAGATACAGGCATAGGATGATAGAAGAACAGAGGCATGAGATGATGGATAATATTAGTTGTCAACACTCGTGGAATATCCACGGGTCCAGCTAGTTACTTCACCTGAAGAATGAGATTTTCTTGGAAAACCCGTTTCTGCTGATTTTTGTGTACGTATTTATATAGAGGTTTTATAAAAACTTTGTTAAAACTCTTTTATTGGCCCCACACAAATACACAAATGAAAAATAATTATAAAAAACAATTTTCTTTGTAACATGATGAAAATATTGTTACGAATAGTTGGGAAACGAAAGAAACGCCAGTGTGTTAAAACTATACAGTAGATGAGTCATAATCTCACTGCCCTCATGAAAACAATGTGTATATCTAAAAATGAATTCTAAAGGCAAAATTAAAATTTTGAAAGTAAAATTATTATTTTAGAAAAAAAGAAAACTAACGTTTGCGAATGGATTGGTGCCTTCATTCTGAAGTGCAAAGGAATATGATGTACCCTATATTTCTTTGTGTAGTTTCTTCTTTTAATGAAAGCGTCGAGAAAAAAGAACCCAATATGCATTAAATGTTGTTTAAAGTGGACACACACTGAAGATGAGTAATAAAGAAAGGAAGGAGGGGGCGAAGTTGAACGGACTGGATGAATCGGAGACGGGAAGTCTGCAAGTGGAGGAGACGAACGCCTTTTTCGATTCATCCTCGATCATGAATAAGCGCTGAGATGATAACAGAAGTAGTCTTTTCTTATTAGAAGTTAGAAAGAATCTCACCATTTCTGTCTTTAATGTTTTTTCTCAGTAAAACATTATTTCGCCTTCAAAGATGCAAGATAATTAAGTTGCTTAAACAGTATTAGGATAATTATACAGCATGTTTGTAAACACATGTACAAAGCACTAGCACACGCATGCGTATCCATATACGCGCAGGTGCACACACATAAACACATACCTACGCACATAGATACATACAAACATAATAGCCTCTGAGGAGACCTGGATCCGCATCCCGAATAAGGAATAAAAATATTTTAGTTACATCTTAAAAGGTCCAGAACTTATTTGATTAAATGAATGATATTTCTTTCAAAGAAACGAGTGGGTTTATTTCACTTTCGACCAAATACAGTGGGTTCCACTCGATAGGACTATCGGTTATTAGGACCGCCAATTTTGTAAGAACCGAATCAAACTCATGTAATCATCGCTAATTTATACCAATTATACCATTGCGCCGTTTATTAGGACCAAGCAGCATTGCTACCGAAGCAACATTTTTAAAAATAAAATCTGATAGAATTATTAAAATATATTTTTTAGCTCACAAAACAACTATTTTTCAAATATTTTTAGCTCGTGACTCAAGCTAACTGTGAAAGAAAAAGTAGCTGTAAAAGGGACTTAAATTGTTGTGTTTTTATGCAAGTTGTTCCCCGTGTTTCCCCAAGTTGTTTGGTTAATCGGACCAGCCGGTTATTGGATTCAAAATCGTTTATCCCGATGCGGTCATATTAACCGGAATCCACTGTACATTTAAAAGTCAATGTGAATATCTACATTATTTCATGAATATTTTACGAATTATATTATAAAGTACCGAGGAGTATTTGTATTTGATACGATAGTTGGAAATTGGACGAAACGCATGTGAATTAATTAGTGTATAATTAATCTCCAGAAGGCTGACTCGAGAGGATATTCTGATTAATTATCGTTTCTGTAGAGAATCCGGAAGTGTGTCTAGCAGTCTGAATTATCAAAAAAAGTGTCTCTATAAAATGATATCGTCCAGTATGGCAAGTATGACTAGTGGGATGTTAAAGGGGTTCCATCTGATACTTCCTTCTTTATCTCATTCGAATAGATTTGCCTCTTGTAAGGCTGTCTTTTCTAGGCCACAACAGTGTCTACGCAAGCTGGGACATGCCAAATCAATGTGAAATGTTCTTTTTACATCTTCCAGCGAACAGCAAAGCGAACGTGAATCGATCGAAGATGAATCAATAAGGTAGAATTCTTCGGTCGAACTGTCAGCGAAAGTGAATTATGTAATTCCGCGTTGCTGCAAAAAGGAGAAGCCGACCTGCGCTCGGCCATTGTTCTATTGTATTTTGTGACAGCAACGTGGCACAGCATGGCCGAGTAGTGAATGTCGCCCCGGGTCACATCGTTTTTGGTTTTTAGCTTTTCATGTTCGATCTTTTTTATCTATAACTTTCGTATTGAATAGGAGATGTAGATACCAAGCAAAAGGGAACCGCAAGGAAGTGTTTAAAAAAGTAAAAGCGCAAATGGAAAATGTGGAAAAATACTGACGCTTTAGCTGATTATGGTTTCGCTTGTATATTTAATAAAATAGTTCAGGTTTATAATTTTGGAACACAATCATGAGAATATATGAAACATAAAAGTGATATATACTTTTAAAATATGACAATCGAGCGTATATTAATATCGTATGGAAGAACCATTCCAACTTGATCACCGATGTTAAGCAACGTATAACCTGCTTAGTAGTTAGATGGGTGACCGATTAGGAACACAAGGCAATATTAGCAACTTGTGATTTGTCTATAACCAGGTGAATGTTGGTGCTGCTTTTGATGATAAACTCATCTCATATGCTGGAGTTACGAGTTCAATCTCTGGATGAGGCAGTGCAATAGCCCACTGGACTGGTATTTGACTAGACAAGAACATTTTCCCTGTGCACATGCATGTGTGTCCTGCTCCTGTGTGTTTGAGCGATAGCGCATCTTTGTGTTTGAGCGTTAGCGCATTTTTGTGTTTGAGCGATAGCGTATCTTTGTGTTTGAGCGTTAGCTACTCTTTGTGTTTGAGCGCTAGTTCATCTTTGTCTTTGAGCATTAGCGCATATTTGTGTTTGAGCGTTAGCGCATCTTTGTGTTTGAGCGTTAGCGCTTCTTTGTGTTTGAGCGTAAGGGCATTTTTGTGTTTGAGCGATAGCGCATCTTTGTGTTTGAGCGTTAGCTAATCTTTGTGTTTGAGTGTTAGCGCATTTTTGTGTTTGAGCGTTAGCGCATCTTTGTACCAGCAAAACGAAAATGAAGGCACTACTCCGAAAATCTGTGGAATAATAAACAGATATAATGTTTTAATGAATGAGAAAGAACATTCGCTATCACGTTTTAAAAAGTGTTCCACTTGCACTCGTGGTGTCCTGGGAAGGGGAGGTGGGGGTCGCGTTATTACGTCCGTCCACCGTTTTTTTTGTTTGTTTTTAATTCTCCTTTATTCTATTTGAACAATTTATTTTAATCCGCGTCAAAACTCAAGACCCGTGAACCATACATTTTGGCAACACGTTCCCAACTCCTCTCACGACGCTGGACGAGGGGTTGGGATTTCCCGGCTTGAATTCAGAGCTGTCCGTCTCCTTGGCTGGTTGTCAACCAGGGTTGAAGATCCCAGTCTGCACTGCTTTTTACCCATAGCTGGGAGGAGAAGACATACTTTCATGTCTTTCTCAAACTGACCCAGCCTGAATTTGAACTCGTTTCGCCAATTCAATGCCCTGTACTGCTAACCGTTAGGCAACCTGGGTCTCCCCTCTAATACTCACTGTTAGGGAAGTTGTTAAGTATGAAAACAACATCTTAAACTTAGCGGTCTTATGCATGTTAATACTTTGTGAATAATCGAACATAAATGTTAAGAAAAATATAATGAATGAGCAAGTTGCTAGAAAAATAGAATTAGGAATTGTGAAATATAGAGAACGAACTAAAAGGCAAAACAAAGCAGGTATGAATTAGAACGGACTAAATTATCACAGGCAAAAATACAAAATTATTGCAGATTAAAATTTAAGAAATACATAGAAAAATAAAATAAAGACTGTAATAAATCAACACTGTGAAACTGCAGAATAATTGAAACAGTTTTGAAGAGTAAACCCTTCTGTTTTTGCTATTTATCGGCTGTCGTAGATGTCTATTCAAAACGTTATCTATTACCTCACACGGAGAACTTGCAACGAACATTCAGCGAAAATTGCGTCCAATTATTGGCTGATCAGAAGACCTTAATGAGCGCTATGCGCCAATTAGTTTCACACAGGGAGTCATAGAAAATAGGAACATAAATTAATGAGCATACAAATTTCGATTTTTCTCGAAACTATAATATCAAATGTCCACATTTTTCTTCGTGGCGTCAAGGACATAAAAACGAAAAAGATTATCACCAGTTATTAAAAGAAATTGAAAACACTTTTTAAAGAAACCAACATTTTCCTCGGTTCCGTCTTTTTTAAAATGTTGTACTAAGATACTTAACAACTCATTGTGTTAATTTTATGAATGTAATATAAACGTTCTAAAATACGTTTACCTTTATACTTTATACTAGAAATCAATGAGATAATATAATTTAATTAGCTAAAACATATAAAACAGACAGTAATGAAGTTAAAATGAAACAAGAAACTATATGAGCAAGCAATATCGTTAGATCACTAACATAGGTTACACAATAGAAATCTAAATGAAAAAGATTCAACATTGAACAAGTTCAAAATACTCATTCTTAATGGATGAAGGAATCAATGGTTCGAAAAGTACTAAGACATTTCAAATAGAAATTCACATAGTTAAGCTTGGTCTAGAACCAAGATACAATGGCAGAGCATTCATTAAGATTCGAACATCATTCACTAATTATTTATCATTTTATAATATAGATAGATAGATAGATAGATAGATACATACATACATACATACATATTTGGAAACACAAATATACTGGTGAATAAATATGCACTTGATCAGTAGTATACTCTCCTTCGCTTTCGATAATCTTATTCCATCTATCAACATATACTAGATTCATAACATTCCTTTGGTTTGGATGTGAAATAAGAGACTGATGTTAAATATCTGCCCATGAAGTAAGTCTTTTTTTCACATCAAAATGGTTTGGAAAACTCCTGACCAAATGATAGTCAATTGGATCAAGGCCAGGAGTGTATTGTGGATGAATCATTGTTTCACTGTATGAGACCTCGGTCACTGGAGCGATATGAAGATGTGCATTATCCGTTTACTAAGGATATGCGTTTTTCTGTCAAAATCTGTTTTCAAACGCTGAAGTCGTTGGCAGTAAACTTCAGCCGTGATTGTTTGCTTATCTTTTAGAAGTTCGTGCAACAAGATCTTCTTCAGACAAAGGTAGCCTCTCGGCTGCGGCACATGCATATTATATCGACTGAGCCACTAAACAACGGGACTTAACATTGTGAAAAAGGACACATTTCTTATCTTCAGTAATAATTCTGTTAGAAAAAGCCGCCTAGTCCCGCCAAGAATACAGTGAATCACACACAACAATAATCAGCTCGTTGCAGGCGATTTGCTACCGACAGGTCATTGTGGAACCTGTTTTCCAAACTTTGACACTTTTCATAGCTTCTTCGAATTATGATAAACAATCATATGACAAACATTGGATTGTTCGTCAAGTTTACTGAATGTTGAAGCAGGATATGGATGGTATTTCGGCCATCTTGTTCGAGCGCTATCAGTACAAGAAACGGAAAGAACTTTCGTTAAATACTAATATATTCTTTTACTTATCAATGCCCTATTTTATTTGCTTCCTGGAATGTCGCTGGAAAACCTAAGCATCTTAACGGGGGAGATGTTTAACCCATAAGAACCAACTGTGACACCGGTGTGTCACATACAATTTAAGTGATCTGCACAGTCTCTTATATAATATTAAAGTATATCCTTGATTTTAACTCATGAAGTGTACTAAGTGACATCTAATGAATACCCCGGTGCATTCATGTGACTGTGTGTCAATTTTCCTACCCAGAATCCAACATAATGTTCCTTAAGTAGAAATGGGTCTGGGTTCTTATGGGTTAAGTTGTCCAAATTTCTTAAAGGAAGCATTTTCATTATTTTCAGTCGGACTTCCTAGGACACGGGATACACATTCAAATCTCGCCTCCAAGCTTCTTGTTCATTTCCGATGAAAGATACTTACTTAACGGTCGTATAATGTCAAAACCACTCGAGCGTTGCGATAAAAAAGCAACACAAATAACCTGAAAGAAAAAATAGTAAAAAATGAATAATGAAAATGTTTCATCTAAGAGTTTCGGAAAAAGTAAGACTATTACGTCTAATTCTCCTAGGTGTAAACACACAATAAGGCGTAAAAAGAAATCGGATAGGGAAGTGGATAGCTATATGACCAAGTTTTAATGTCGCCTGCTGACGGGTATCCATGGACAAATCGGTTAAGTGTCATCAATATCAGAAACGCTCTCAAGGGTACGGGATTCTAGTTAATTCATGTCTTAATTTCCAATCCACGCTGCTTACGTCATGGACATATAGTGTATCATGGCCAATGTGTTGCGATATAAATCAACACAATCCAATGAAAGAAAAACTAGTCAAACATCTATAATGAAGAGCTCTGTTTCAATTGAAAATAATTGACTTGCAAAAGAGAAAACCGACTGCCATCCAAAATAAAGAGCCTGAAATCTAGGGTATTCTTTCAACTACGTGAAGATGCTTTGGAGGCCGACTCTCTTCTTTTTGTCCTTTAGCAGCGAGAAAGAAAATGTATAGAGAAAGATCAGCAATTACAAAATAATAATATTCTTAACGTATCCTAATTAAAATGGGTGAAGGTAAATACCCGGAGAGATAGAACTACCATTTATTGAAGGAATTATTTACAATCGGCCTGTAGGAATAGCGAGATTTATATGATTACTTTAGGGGGAAAGATATGTTTGTTCATCCTTATGCTACGGACTGATTGATTTAGCTGAGTATCTTTCGCGTTAAATACACTAGTAATTTCGCTAGCTCAGTCGGTAGAGCAGTATCT
>VCCN01004667.1:1132428-1142618 GCA_006491835.1 Architeuthis dux
AATGTTAAATGTACATACACACCACTTGAGATCCGTTTGAGCCAGAATTATGATAAAACTATTTTTACCATGCAGTATGAACCGCTTTGACTGAATGGGGCCTTTGTTTCTTCCGGAAAGTAACCTTTATAAGGGAAGAGAGTGAATTGGCTCTAAAGTGGATGATCGATTTACAATGTACATATAATGTAAAACGACACTCTATGTCCAATTTATAATCTAAATACAATATAGGTTAAATAGTTTTTCATAATTTTTCAGGTACGTTCGCTCAAACCAATTGGAACATTTATTTTTATTTTTTAAATCATGCGTTTCTTCTTGCTTTTTTAAATTTAAAAAAGAAATACTGGAAGGTTCTGTGTTCTTTCTTTCACTAATATGACCTGATGAAAGGTAAGTTTACCATAGTTTGGTCATTTATTTCACTGCAAAGTAAAATTCTCTTAAGTGTTAACCCCCATGTACAGTTAATCACAGGACCTGGGTAGAAACAGTTGATTTGCAAATTATGGCTATAGGCTACTGTACCAAGGCATGGTAAGATATCACTGTTGTTGGCATGCATTAAGGTATGTAACAATGATGTTTGTATAAAACTGTTGTGGAGCACAATGAGACAAAGTGTCTTATTGTACCCTAGATGACTTTATGGCAGCCTAAATGTTGGACAATTACTGGAAGTGTAATTACACAGGTCAGCTTCATTAGTTTTGTGTGGAATTAAGCAATAGACAGGTAAGTGCCTATGGAGATGTGAGTAAATAGTTCTTTTCTCCTTTTCCTTTTTCAGAGGAGGTGGCCAAATTCAACATGAGAAATTTCAAACGGAATACAACGTAGAGATTTTTTGAAGAAGAGGACATGAGAGATGCAAATATGAAAAGGCAATGACACTTTCCAACTTTCTTTCTGGGTTCAGAAAAACCGGGATTTATCCTATGGAGTAGAATGTGTTTTCGGGGTTAGATTCGCTTAGCTCTGCCATCAAAGATCGACTTGCCCCATCAATCAACTAGGAAACCATCCCCATTATGGAAGAAACAACTGGACCTTCAAATCAATCCTACTTAATAATGGTAATTGCTTCTTTGCTTTGCGCCGTTTCGGAATACAACAAGGTTTTATAGAAAAGCTCTCCTTTCGGATAGCGTGGGAAGACCTGTACTGAAAAGAAGACTACATAGAGAAGGTCTAATGACTGTAGTGATAATGAATATATTTTAGCTTGGAATAATTGTTCATAAAACATGTTTATTATATGATCATATATAGTTAAAAATAAAACATAAACAATAACTAAGATTTTCATGACATTCATTATTAATATATTGACTATAGAAATTGTATTGCCTCTCTGATATCATTTTATTGATTCATATATTTATTTTCGTTCACTAATTCTTGCCTTCTTACCGGTATATCTTTTGAAATTTTACGTCTTTAAAAACCCTTTAAAAAGGGAATCGTTCAAAAGTATTTCATTCGATTCATCATCATCATTAACCTTTTTAGTAGCTTTGGGGGCCAAATATCATTTAACAGCTTTTTAAAGTCCGTTGTTGGACCTAGTCCCTCCCCAAGATCTGCCGTTTTTCACATCCGAGCGTCACGGTATCAATGCATTATGAACTTGTCTTAAACATCATGACATCTTATTTTCGCATATGATCTCTGGGGATCCATGTTGTGATTCGAGCTGTCCAACAGTTGTCTAATGTTCTTGCATCATGGCCTGCCGTTCGATATTTTAGCTTCCTAATGGTTTCTAGGATACCGTTGACACCTGTTTGCTCTCTAATATATTGTGATATCTTGTAATCATTACATGCAACGTTTAGCATAATGTTTCCATGTGCACGTTGCATGTTTCTTAGCTTGAGAGCCAATCTCTTGGTTAAGTTCCATGTTTCAGTTCCGTAGGCAACTATCGCACAGGACGCATTGGTTTCAGACACTTCTTTCTAAGACCAATGGGATCTTCCTGTTCTTGAAGATCAGACTTCCTCTGCCGAAAGCCTGCCAACTCAAGGTAATTCCTCGCTTGATGATTTATTCTTCTTCTGAAGATCCTGTGCAGATTATTTGACACATTTAGATGTAGTGGAATACTCTCTTCAGCTCTACGTTTTCAATTTCGATTGTTGTGTCACTATCCTCGACGCATTCATTGTACATGGTATTATTTTATTGAAGTTCATGTGAAGCTTTCTTCATTCAATCCTTTTAGCATTGTTCATTGTCCAGTCACGTTTAGCATTGTTTGGAGACCATGAAACTTTTCGGCAAAAACGATAATGTCGTCAGCAAATCTGAGGTGACTTAGCGAAATACAATCAAAACAACATAGGAGTTTTCCCAAAACACAAACATCGTTTACAATTCGTCACTCGAGGGAAACTTGACAAGGTGTATACGAAGAGAGAGAGAGAGAGAGAGAGAGAGAGAGAGAGAGAGAGAGAGAGAGAGAGAGAGGCTAAGTAAACTTAAGTGTATTTAGTTATGCCTAATTAGCTCCACACGCGTTCGAGGCTAACGCGTGTCAGCCATTCCGGCTCGCTAATTCTCTCTGACCCGAAATATCATTCTAATTATGTTCCTTACATATCTTGCTTGTCCCCCCTCTCCAATTATCATCTCTTCATTGTTTGTTTGTTTGTTTCTTTCCTTCCCACTTCCGTTAATGTTACTTAGCTTCATATCGTCTTTGATCATCCGATAACGCAAAACCGTAATGCGTTTTCGCAGTCATTCATAATCTACTAATTCGCAGCATGAGGTCTTTCCGTAAAATTCCTGACGACCGGAACTCGCGCCAGCACCGCAGGGGTTCTTTCCCCGCTGTAGTTGGTCATTTGACCTCTGATACGAAGAGCCAGAAAAACGAAACATATTAACTTTATTGTTCTTTGACCGTGAGAAAATTTGGTGTCTTCATTGAAAGCTAAAATGAACTCTAGATAAATACGACTTAATTAGCAATTTCCTTTCCTTATTAGAGACACTAAATGAACCTAATTAAGTCACCCGTACTCGTCATTATATTACACTTGTATTTATCCAAACTAAATCTTGGATGACCAAAATAGTCAATATAGCATGTTCAATGTAATTCAATTAATGGAGAAGCGTTGGCGTAAGAGCATTGACAAGGAGGAAATACATACATACATACACACACACACACACACACACACACACACACACACACACACACACACACACACACACACACCCCTCTCTCTTTCTCTCACACACACATATATATGCGCGCATAGACAACATATTATATAAGGATAGTATATATCAACTAATATAAACATACATACATATACATATATATATATATTCAAGGGAATATTGGGGCACAAATATGCCATACTTTTTAATCTTCACCCGAAATTAACCTTTGTTCACACTTCAACAATATTCTCTCAGGTCGGCTACTGTGGTTCATCTGGTAAAAACATAATTTCTATAAATAACTGACAACTAGATGCAGGCATAGCGATTTTCACACCCCATTGCCTGCCATCAACACTTGGTCTGATAAAGGAGCTGCTGTGTCTGTTGATATGTTTTAAAGTTTTGAAATACATGGGATCTATAGTCCGCTCCCTTAGTGACTATAGTGTTACATACCGTACAAAAAGAAATTCAGGGATGGTCCTTAACGTGATTATATTTAATACTTTCAATGGACACAAGTAAAACTATTTATATTGTGGTAGTGGCGGCCATGTTCTAAGATGGCTGCCACTAGATCCTAGAATACATGGAAATTTGAAATAATATCTGATTAATCTGATTCCTATCCCCTAATTCGTCCCTGAGGATTTTCAAAATGAGATTATTTCTAACCTTACATGAACGAGGTGACCTTCAGAGGTAATTTAATGTCATAAACTCTATAATTACTTAAGTCACGATAGTCACTCGTCTCCCTTCAATCCTAATTGAGATAAAACATATTTTATTTAGTAGATGACGAATTCTACACAATACAAACAAATCATTGTTCTATCCTGATTACACACAACTTTGCTTTGGCTGTGAGTGTATTAATGTCATTATCGGTTCATATATAATAAAGCCGTGCTGAAAACAAGATCAAAACGTTGCTACAAGTACCACAATAGTTCAATTATACCTTTAAACAAACCTTTTCAGCCCCCAAAATAACATATTGAATATTAGTCGATTAACTTGGTGCCTTCTAAATGTATCTTGAAATGTTGCTGACTTGGAAGAGACTTTCTTCTTGCTGCCAAAATATATTTGCTTTAATATTGAAGACACCAGTATTGTTACAGAAACCTTTGGTGATACATATTCCATAAAGGAGCATTGAGACCAGAAGATGCAAACTTGGTGTCGGTGATTCTGCTGTACAAGCATTTTCTAATTCTACTATTCTTTCCAGCAAAAATACATTCTCTACAAATCTTTTGCAAAAAGAAATGCTTCATTTTCAAAGTTCCTGAGAAGCCTGTTGTCTTCAAGCAGTTCATTTATATTCTCTGGAAAATTCCACAATGTTGTCCCCCCCAGACAGAAAACATCTTGTAGTCCAAGATCCTGAAAGTGGTTACAAAGTTTGTTTTTGAAATAAGTTTGGTTTGTTTCTGTAGTTCCTGCAACCTCTTTGTATAAACCATGTGGAGTTCGTTCAACTGAAATTCACATGTCCCATCTTCTATTTCACTTTATATTTTTGCTACTATTTCAACAAAGGTCCAGTCTTTTGTCAAGTTGCCATCAGCAGTATCACTATGATTCTTCTGCCTACAGTATGATCGGTATTTGTTTCTGTATTTTGTTAGACATGAAAAATGATATTTGGCCCCCAAAGCTACTAAATCACCAGATGATATCCATGCAAGAATATCGGTGTCTTCCATGCTTGTTGCCATCATTCTTAATGATTGTTCCGCGCACAAATAAAGGTTCCGGTCTTTGTAGTACAGAAAATGCAGCAACTGGTAGTTGGTATCTCTTGTACTCGCCTTTTTGATGGCCTCCTTTGACCACATTCTCCTTCTGAGTCCCTCGTTCTTTTCTTGGCTTGGCGTTGTAGTCTATCATTGTTGAACTGCTTATGACAGCAAGCATTGTTTGCTACAGATGTGTCTTCAGTGTAATTCTCATTCAATGATATCTGACACGGTAAAGCTTCTAAATTCTTAAATGCTTCTACATTGGTCACACATGTTGGAAAACTTCTTCAGCAGAAAACAGTCTATTCAGCAGTTTTTGTTTGACATAAAACGCACATTGACCAATCAATGTCCTGAAATAAAATGAAATATTATCAACAATGTGAAAATTTGTTTTGTAAATTTAAATTTAATTTACACAGTGCTACTGATTAATTTTACCTCTGCTAATCATAACCCCACAACAATTAATTCAATGTTACAATAAATCAAATGTATTCCCTTTCGTTATTAGAAGACTACTTAATACCCGTGGAAATATTCACGGATATATTTGAATTTCTATGAACCTATTTTCTAAGGAGAAATAATAGCAGATTTGTTTCAGTTGAAGAGTCCACAGTTTCAAAAGGTGGGAAGGAGGTACTTCTATCAGCAAAGTTTTTAACCCCGAGTGAGAGAGAGTCACGTGTTACGGACAGCTAACCAAAATAATCACACTGTTCATTAATGACAATAATCACAAGTATAGTAAGTTATCCTGAATTGGTATGACTGCCTATACTGGGAGATCTGATGAGGATCGAACCAACTAACAACGGCCAGCAAGATTAGCTTGCTGATCATTGCTATATGACATCTGACCTGATGTGTTTTTTTCATAGAATACTTCCTGCCCACTGTTTCAAACTACGTACTATTCCCGGTAAACGAATTCAGTATATTTCCGCTTGGTTTAACGAGTAGATCATTCGTTAAACTAAGCGGAAATATATTGAATCCGTTTACCGGGAATAGTACGTAGTTTGAAACAGGCAGTAACTATTCTTTTAAGCATGACTTTACACCCCTAGAGTCACTGGAATAGTACGTAGTTTGAAACAGGCAGTAAGTATTCTTTTAAGCATGACTTTACACCCCTACAGTCACGGGGATAGTACGTAGTTTGAAACAATGGGCAGTAAGTATTCCTTTAAGCATGACTTTACACCCCTACAGTCACTGGAATAGTACGTAGTTTGAAACAGTGGGCAGTAAGTATTCTTTTAAGCATGTCTTTACACCCCTACAGTCACTGGAATAGTACGTAGTTTGAAACAGTGGGCAGTAAGTATTCTTTTAAACATGACTTTACACCCCTACAGTCACTGGAATAGTACGTAGTTTGAAACAATGGGCAGTAAGTATTCTTTTAAGCATGACTTTACACCCCTACAGTCACTGGAATAGACCAGCAAACTAAGAAAATAATGTATTATTGGAGTAGTAGTTAATACACGTGAGAAAATTCACGGATATATCTGAATTTCTTTGAAACTATTCTCTAAGAAAAATAATAGTCCATAGTTTCAAAGGAGGTGAATCAGCAACATTTTTACCCGAGTGAGAGCGTCAGGTGTTTCGGACAGCAAAGTGGAATATTCCAGTGTTACGACCCACAAATCGAGAAAATCACATTGTTTATTATTAGGTTAGATTATTTCAGAAAAATATGGATGTCTGTACATACTAGAATTCAATTAAATATTATTGAGTAGTATCTAAGCGTGGAATATAGATCTCGTAGTGAAAGGGCCACTGTTCTTGATGAGAGATGTTTCCTTACTTATATAGCCACTTATTATTATTGGGTGAAATTTAAGATTTGTGATAAAAACAACTAAAAACATTAAGACAAAGGCAACAACTAGTCAAAATTAATAAGAAATATCCACTTACCTTGTTATCTTACTTTGACGATAACAGGAGAGGTGTGAAGAAAGGAATATCTCCAGCTGTGTAGAAGTTTCTTCTTGGAGAATCACGCGTGGACAGGAGGTTTAGTTGACGGCTAACAGCGCCTGTTTGTGTGTCGCAGAGGATGCTTCCAGGGGAACGACCACTTGGTTACCTGTCTCATATCATGGTCATCTTTGGGTTATATTGCCAAGGCACATACTTAGTAGTAATTCAAACCCGTTTAAAGGGCAAAAATAGACAGTAGAAATGACATGTGTTTCCTTATGAATTTATCTTTCTCATTGTGAGTTTACTTTAGTAGCTAGTTTGTTGTAATCTTGTGAGAACCTGGGTTAGCTCTACATACTGTGCACATTTCAAAACGTATTGTAAAGTACGTAGAATCTTATCGTTAGTCGATACTAAGTAGTAAAATGTGTTATTAATTACATGAAATTACCTCTAGGGGTCACATGATTCATAGTTGGTTGAATATAAGGTCATTTCTGGAATATTCGGGTCGGATTAGTAGGTAGACACATTTATTTAGTATTTTTAGTAGACTGTTCCAATCTCTTGGTAATTTACTCGTTGAAACGTTGGACTAGTTGCTTGGTGACGACATTACCTGTGCCTTTGATTAGGATGATAGTGATGTTATCTGGTCAAAACGCATTTTCCTTGACTGTTTGATGGCTTGCACTCCCTCCAACAGGGGGACTTTGAGAAGTCTTCAAACTGGTGTCTCATGTCTGGAAGATCTTTTTCTTTGATCTGTGGTCCGTGATTGGAGGAATGGAGGTTCTAATAGAACTCTTGAGCAAGTTCGAACTTAACTTGTTAGGTTTTAATTTTCTTCAAGCACACCAGTAATCCTCCTGAACTGAGAGTCATGTTGAACATTGTGAAACCCTTACCATGTTTGATGATTCCCTCGATAATTTCAGCGATCCTCTCTCTGTTTATTTCTCGTTGGTGGTGTTTTGAGATCTCTTCGTTGTTTCATGGGATTCTTGGTTTCTTCTGGGAATGTTTTGATGGTTTGCTTGTTGTTTGGCTTGAACATGTTTACAACTTCAATCCGAGCGGTTACTATTTTTGTTGTTGAGTTCGGTGATGTCAATATCGTTGGTAATTTTCTCGTTGTTCAGTTTGAGCTGGATAGTTGGGATGAACTACTATGCAAAGTGGGTGTAATTTGGTGTAGAACATTTTCTAGCTTTCATTATTCGTGTCAATTTGGATTTTACATCCCACCATTCTATCATTGCTTCATAGTTTGACTTGATTTTGGACTTTGGATATTTATGATAGTATAGCTCTGTGATCAATTCCGTTGTTGGTTTCGTGATTGGGGCTTCACCAAGTCCATTTTCTATTGGGTGTCTTATCGAAGAAGTTGTTCCTGATTGTAAGACCGTTCGTTGTTGCAAAGTAAAAAGAAAAGGTCTTCAACCCTTTAGTTTCGTACTTTGTATCCAAGTTTTCCAACGCAAGTTTCATTTTCTGGTCCAATTTGAGCATTGCAGTCTCCCATGATAATACTTTCCCTATCTTGCAATGTGGAGTTCAAGTCATTAGATTTGTCTTCATCCCCCGTTGTTGACTGTGAAGATGTATGGTAAACCTGAATGTCTTTCGGCTAGTACCTATTTGAGAGTTGTGTGGTGCCATTGGCTAAGGGATGGGGGGGGGCTTTGAATCTTACCACGTTATTCTAAAGGTTTTTGTGAACGCCAACCCTACTTTGCTTTTCTTTGCCCCTTCCAATCAATCGATTCTGTAAATGGAATTACAGAAATCTCGATGAGCTTTTTATATTCTATGTTGCCTGTCATCTAATTTACTATTTTGGTTACATTGAGAATTGAAGAGAGATATAAATATATAGATAGATAGATAGATAGGGAGAGGGAAGACGCTTGAGTTTTACTTATTTGGATCAATTTCAAAGTGATCGAATTTCAAAGGGATCAAAATCAGACAACAGACAGCATAACTGAAATTTAGTAGATGACTTATGCGTGACACAATCGTCACCGTCAAACAATATGGCTCGATGGAAAGAAGGAGTGTTTCGGTGACATTTGCTTTTATTTCTCTGACTTTAAACCGGATTCTCTGGTACCCGTCCAACATTATTTTATGAAGGATTAAGGTGAGCAGCGTAAGGAAAAACTGAATAAAATAATAATATATAATCGAACTGCAGGATTTAAGAAGTAACCTTTTTCTGATAAGTATGCCTCTTTTTAATTGTTAATATTTGCTGTGTGTGCCACATTGGCGTAGAGGCTACGTCTTTAAACAGCTATTGCCAAATATAATCTGTTTTTTTATATATTGTTTATTTAAATAAACTGACAGAGGCAGAGGATTCTATTCAAATGAAATATCAACCTTTACCTATACAATATCATATAAAAAGGATCATTTATTAAAATTCTCAATTAATCATTTTTGACACATTCGGGTTTTCAAAAATATATTCTTTCAAGAACCCAGAGGAAAGCATTTTTGTATTTAAGCTGTAACAAAGCATTCTTATCTGTAACCTGGAGGAAAGCATTTTTGTATAGAGCCTGCAGAGAAACACTCTTGTATGGAACCTGGAGGAAAGCATTTTTGTAAGGAACGTGGAAGAAAGCATATTTCTATTGAACATAGAGGAAAATATGTTTGCGTGGAACCTGTAGGAAAACAATTGTGTATGTAGGCTGAAGTATTAATTAAGAACTAACATTCAACAAGTGAGAATGCTGCTGTACACAAACTAAGGGATCGATTTGGCATGACTTTACATTGTAAAACACCTATTTAGCGGGGGGATTTTCAAAAAACTAAAACAACGTTTTCCCTATTCATTGAAGGGAGTGTGTGTGCAAAATTCCAAGTTTATACTATGAGCAGTTAGGGCTGAGCGAAGTCCGGATACATAGATAGATACATAGATACATATACATGTCAGAACACGTGAGTAATCTAAACCCAGCAATAAACAAGTGTTGTGGGTAGCGGTGTTTAATTAAAGAGATCCAGTCTATTGTTAAGTGCTACCACTATTAGAAAAAGCTTCAGTTTTTTCCCCATTCATTTTGTGTAAAGGAGCTTAAATTGCCATTCCATCAAATGCCAATCTAAAACATTGACATAAAAACATTCTAAAGTAAAGCAAGAGAAGTTTCCTGGCCGAAAGATTGCTTGTCATTGCTATTAGTCAGGGCATAACCACATTCCTTATCTATGGATGGATGGCTGGACATATGATGTTTAAACCAATTTGCAGCTAAGTGCTTTCAATACATAGCGATCTGC
>VCCN01004667.1:1403431-1418972 GCA_006491835.1 Architeuthis dux
TTACTGGGAGGGGGGGACTGATATACTGTTTTAGCTTCAGTGTGACAAATCCACAAGAGTGAAAATCAACAGCCAGAGTAATACATAGTATGTGGAAAGGGGTCGGGCTGTCACTCAGTCCGTATCATCATCAGCAGCACCAACAGTAACTCAATTAGCATAAAATTATGAACTGACATCATCAGCAGCAAATGTAACTGACAGTGGTATAAAGGTGGAAAGGAAGAACATGAACTGATACCGGCGGCAGCACCAACAGCAACTATCTAGGGAGAACCGGGCCGAGTCTAAAGTTGCTTCTTTAGAAATTGTTTAACCGTATTTAGGCATAAGTTGTTAATACACTCAAACTATTTGGGGGCTCGCACCTGGTTGTGTTGCGTAAGAAGACATATTAAGGAACAGGTTTTTATTTCTGTATTGTCAAATGTTCAAATTATTTCCTCCCGGGCAACGTCGTGTTGCCCGGCTAGTTTATAATATACCTCGAACATGTCCTCCGCGGTATCGGGAACGAAAACAGTAACAACATAATACCCAATGTGGTAACATACACGGGCTGATGTAGACTTCCTCAGCCTAAAAAAACACAGAAATATCAAGGAGTGTCTGGAGATGCACACGATAAAATTCAACCTTAAAATAAATCAGGACAAAACTGAGTACACAGCAATTAGAAGTAAACAAAACGAAAGAGACGAGGAATGGAGAAAGACGAAAAAAGTAGGATCATTACTAGGGGATAAGAAGAATGGGAGCAGCTATCTGGGTCAGACGAGACCGCATTAAACTAAATATAAGACTCAAAATTCATAGGATCCTAATCAAACCAATCCTAAATCTACAACGGTATCCGGCGAGTTCATAGCAAACCATTCCAACTGGTGTCGCGCTAACCTATCATAATTGAAGAAATATATGGAGTGATAGTAAGTTAAATAGTTTAAGTACGTATTAATCATTGTTTTTAGAACGTGTTTTCTTTTCGGTTATAAGTTTTTATTATAGACTTTTGGCACAACTTAGCCAATCACAAAAGATATTTTTATTTCGTTCTGCTACGAAATGAAAATAGTTTCGTTTGATTTTTCCTTTATTTTTTAAATTAAAAGAAAAAACCCAACCGAAACAAAACAAAACCCTGTGTGAAACAACACGTAGTTATTAATTTGTTTTCTTGATTTTGTTAGAAAGTAAATAGCCCCAGTACAAAGGCTGGAGTTGACTTTGTTTTCCTACCGTAACAAGAACAAATTTCAAATGTACCCGTCGCGAGCCGCAAGCATGATCTGCCAAATTCGGCACTTCATAACTATGCTATTTATGAAGATATCTAACTGAAATGTGGTACCCCTGTAGTTTTTCACCGAACGAAGGGTTATAATTCTTTAATGTATTGATACTCATATATTCCTTTTAAACTGACTACGTTACTTTTCATGCATTTATAAAACACATATAATTTGGGTTTCTTTACCGTAATGGTCCTATGTTTTGATCACCAGAGAAAGTATGTAATGCTTTTAAACTCTATGTTTCAATGTTTTACACAAGGCAATACATCAACTGAATATAATCGAGAGGTATTTTTATTTTAACACCCTTAGTTCAGTTTCTACGGCCGGCCAAACATTTACCAACTCCCCCATAAAAGCCATTTACCCCATTTTGAAGGACCCATAACTCTTAAACCACATAAAATATAGGTAAACTGAAGCCAGAAATGGCTTCGTTGGGTGAAAAACTACCGGGGTACCAAATTTCAAATAATACAGATATGACGTGATAAATTTGGCAAATCATGCTTGCATAATAAGGGATAAGAAGGATGGGAGCAACTATCTGGGTCAGATAGCTCGCGACATGTAAAATTAAGCAAATTTCAATTTGTCAAAACTTCTGACAAGCTGAAATTTTCAGGGTTGAATTTTTTCTAGAAAAGGTATCACCTACTGAAATTTCATCAAAATCTAAGATGGTGCCCATGGGGCCATTAGGTGATTTGATATGGAATGACCCTATAGCATCACTTCATACTTCACTTTCTTCAATTATGATAGATTTGCGACACCAGATCCGCGATATACAGCCATGAATTTTATCGTGCTATGAATCGTATACGGCTATGAAAAGTTGGCTATGAAATATACACGGCTAACAATTGTTTGCTATGAATCGTTCGCTATGAATGGTTTGTTATGAATGTTCCGGAATCACCCTGGGGCCTTACCTAGACGTATTTATGGTGTAATGGTTAGCGCGTCTGTCTCACACGCAGAAGTTCCTGGGTTCGATTCCCGGTATGAGTGAAGAGTCTGGAAATCTCTTCATTAGGACATATTTCACTGTGCACTCAGCAGTTAATTGAGTACACTTTAAGCTGTGTGATTAGGGTGGAAAAGAATGAAAAAAAGGTAATGCTCCTAGATCAGAATACTGTACGAGCATACCTCACTCAAAATGCTTGGGCGGATTCCAGACCTTTCTTTCTTTCTTTCTTTCGCAGAAAACAATTAAGAAGACTTATCAACATACCCCAAAAATACCTAACGGAGAAATATGCAAAATATGCAGAGAGGAGCCTATATCAAAAACCATCAGAATAACTAGATGGAAATTACTGGGCCACATTCTCAGACAAAACATTAACATCCCCGCAAACAAATCAATACAATTCTATTTCGGACATAAATCTAATAAAGGGGGGAACAGGGACAAGCCAAGAACGAAACCTGCCAGTAAAACTAAAGAATGGCCTGGGTTGATATTGACACAGAGAACTACGAAGATGAACTACGCCGACTAGCTGGAGACAGAGAGCCGTGGTGGTCTACAATGTTACAAAATATGTGATGCCCTAGACGCCTTTGCTATACCCAGCGTAAACATTTAAAAAAAAAATAATAATAGTATTAAATCATTAATTTTTTAATCAAATGGAAAATTACCACGTGCTTTTATTTTACGGCAAAAACAAATACGATATTTCGAAGTCACGATCATAAAGAGCACTAATCCATTTCAATATACTGTATATGTGCTGTAAATAAGACAAAAACTATTTTAGGTATTCTCATGCACGTTTTTAAGGCCTCTCCACCAACTGTTTTTATTCTTTTTTAGTGATTAATTGACCTCTCATCGGGCGGAAATTATATAAAGACAAAAAAGAATAACTGATGAAAGCTGAAAAAAAAAACTTGCTTGTTTGAATTTACACTGACACCTGTTCGGAGTTGCTTTTTTCATATGAATAAGCTATTAAACCGAACATCCACACTACAAACTTGCATGTGTGACCAAGAAGAATTCCGCAGTCATGGGTAAAATAGCAGGGCAGACTATGATCTTTAGCCCGGTAGAGTCAATTATAATGCTGCTAGCTCAAAGTAAAGTAAAATGATGAGTGATATGAGGTGGTGTCCCTTTTCTACTCTTTAAATATTCAACCCGGTGTATACGGGTACTTCAGCGAATGATTAATACGGTTGCCACTCGTTCCCTATAATACGGGATCGTCCCGTATTAAAAAGTAGAATGCGCTGTCCCTTACTGAATCAATACGGGACGCGATTAGTCCTGTATTTCATTGCACACCAGACTTTAATGCACACACTACGTTTTCACATGCTTGGAATGATATGATAAATAAGACCAAATTCCTCATCATAATGTTAAATCCGCTCCTTTTCCGCTTAGCTAGCTGCTGCTGAAATTTAACAACAGCAGCTAGCGCTCCTATTAAATCCACCCCCTCTTAGGCTAAGACAGTGGTTCCCAAACCTTTTCGCATCACGGCGCCCTTGGTGTATAAGGGTTTTTTCACGGCGCCCTAAGTCAGAAAATACTGAACAACTTTATGTGTGTTCCTGTTAGGTTAGTTTGTTAATAAAATAAATAAAAAAAGAAACGGTCAAGTTTCGATTAAGCAAATGTGAGTGAAAAAAGATGAGATAATAGTTGTATTTATTTATTTTTATTTACAATATAAGGGTTCAGTTTAGCCAATATTTACTTTGTAAATTGAAAATCGAGTGTCGTTAAGACAGACACAAAGTAAGATTCTAGTTTTACATTATACACTGTAAATCAATCATCAACTTTGGAGCCAATTCACTCATTTCCACTGTAAAAATTTACTTTGTCTCAAAAACGAAATATTTATGGAAGAGAGGCCAAACATGTTGCTCTTGTCTATACTCTGATGATTTAATCCTTAAAATAATTCATGCAACTGCGCTTTACTGTTATTGACTCTTTCTTTCCTGTTGAGAGTAGCAGAGGACTTTGAAGAATTGTTGCCTACAAATTCACCAGAATGCAAGAAATGAAGTGTCTGAAACTCAGGATTTTCTGGGGTAAGGGGGCGGACTCTCACTGCTTCATTTGTATCCCGCGGGCATGGGGCCGCTGGCAAGGTGGCAAGATGGCAACCCTAATGATTAATACAAATGATTTTCATTGGAATCACTGTTACAACAATCAAATTGTTTGTGATCGACCGCGCCATGCACAGGATGTATGCTTTCTTGGACTTGAATTACTGTCTAACTTATTTCTTCCCAGGATCATCCAAACTCTCGACTGCACTTGATTGCTCATTTAGTAAGTATAGTTTAATTAGTGCTAAGGTCATGACCCTCATCAGACGTGCATATTAGTAAATATGGAAATAGTATCACAGTATCATATTCTGTGGCTAAATACAAACTAACCTAACCAGGGAGCCATTCGTTGCTTATTATTCAAAAGACTTCTCATGGATTTCTCATTTGACGATAACCACATTATACTACTCTTTTGCCTTCAGTTAATTAAGTTTAACCCTTTACAGGGCACCCCTAAACATATTTTAGATGTCAAAACAACCTGTTTCTATATTAAGCTAAACCTAATTACAAGATATTTTCATTCGCAAGTTTTCTGAAATTTGTTTGTTTATGGGGGGAAAAGCCCCTCTTATGAAGTGATCATATATGGTGCCTCGCACAAAAAGTGACCAAAAATGGGAACTATAACAAAATTAAATATTAAAGTAGAAAGTTAAATAAAACATAGAATTAAAGAATAACATTTAATATAAGGAATAGATACAACAAAATTGATATTGACAAATAAATAACGCCTCCGGGTTGATTTTAAAATTGTATTGCCCGGGCCCAAAACAGGCTATTTTAATGAGGTGTGGTATGCCTCAAAAGAGTTTCTGTCTTTTGTTCACAAGTGTACTTTGCAAAGCTTGTAGACCACATTGGTGCGGATTAGGTTGTCTTTGTGGCTACACTATCTGCATATGGCTGATGTGTCCTCAGGTGATCATATATAGTCCTATAGGTTAAACTCCTCTATTATGTTAAATTTTAACGCTTTCATCTACAAGCATTCGAACACGTTGTCAGTTTTTGTCAATTGAAACATGGCATATACAAGAAATAATAAGGGAATTGTGCTCCGATATAAGGAGTTATTGTTTGAGATTTCAGCTTAATTATTCAATGTTTTACTGTTAAATCTCATCTCTTTTAGAGTTAAGACAACCTTTGAATTAAATCGAAACAAAGATACTGGCGTGATGTACTATGAAGTGGTTGCCCGTAGTTAAGACAGGAGTTTGTACAGGTCAAATAATTTAAATTAACCAAGTAATTAATTTACGGGTTTTCAGGTGTGTCAGTGAAAAAGAAAACAAGACAAAATATTTAAAAAGTAGGCTGGCATTTATTTCCGAAAATATACGATAAACTGTAAATTCTAGTCATTCATTTTTCTCCCTTTTCGTAGCACACCCAAATTCCTTGCATTGTAGTAGACTAAAATTATAAAATATATTTTTTGGCAAAGTTATTTTTCGTAACGAGCCCTGATAAAAAAGTAATGCCAAACAAGTCTAAATAATTATGATTTCTTTTTATTCTCATGCAAATATATAATTTTAACATAACACGGCAAAAATTAATTCCTACATAAAATAATCATACCGTAAATATAAAACATTTTTTTCCTATATACAATTTTAAAATTTATATTCCTATGCAACAGAATTTCCTGAAAATCTCACATTAAATGTGAGTTTTGGCAGTGGACTTCATTGACCAATGCCTCATAGTTACGAGAGTAGGGTGATATTGTTGTCCGTAAACAATCATTGAGATGCTCATTGGTAAGATGAAATCTCTATTTTGATTTTGTGATATTCATAGTCGAAAACAGTGATTCACAAAGGTAGATGGAACCGAAAAGCGATTTTATCTTTTAAGAAAGGAAATGTTTCTCTTACAACCAAACTCCAAAAGTGTGTGTCTGTTACAAATGATGTTAGCACAATGTCATCATGCAGTTCCAATATCTCTAGTTGCAGATCTTCTGTTTTTATTTGAATGAGTCTTCCAGTGACTGTAGTTATATCTGTTATATTTACGTGGCAAGTAAAAGGATTCAATACAAATGTGATCATTGGCTCCATGATAGTAAAACATTCAAATCTTTTTTCGAACTGCTCCTGGAGCAATTGAATGTGGATTACAAATGGTGACAGTAACCTACCATTTTCTACATATTTGGGAAATGTGTGAAAGACTTCATCTTTAGGTAGGAAATCCATAAATAAGTTTTGCTTCAAATTAATTTATAGAGCCTATCATTCTAGCTATATGTTTGTCTTTTCACTGAAGCTCCAAGTTTAAAGAATTTAATTTTTCTGTGATGTCTGTGAGAAGGCCCAAATCCACCAACCAGGAAAGGTCGCATAGGTGTTCAAAGTTTTGATTTCTGGATTGTAGAACAAAAGATATACCTCTACAATTAGGCTAACATATCTTTTTACTGAGCCATCGTACTTCTGTATGTAAAGTAAGGTCAGATTGTTTATTTTGATGACTTGAAAAACTTGAATTGGTTGAATTAAAAATTAGAAGATTCCCTTCGTAAATTTGAAGAGGATCTGTTTATTAAAACTTGAAGTTGAAAATACAAATACTCTGTCTGCCACGTCTGGTGTAGTTGAGTTCTTGAGCCATTGTGCCTTTCTGCTGATGTGTCAGTTTTCTTCTCTCACCTAAGCCCTAGTTGACCATAAGAACAAAAAAGGGATCCCGTTAAAAGGGACACAACAATCAAAATGACCCTGTATCTTTTCATAATTTTCAAAGATTCCACAAAACTTAGTAATATTTGAAAAAAATAATAACAATGTAACTCTGATTATAAATGTAGTTAGCCTTAACCAACGAGACTGGATCATTTTCTGACATTCGGTTCTCTAAGCCTGTTGGCTGCGGTACCAGGATTTTTTTTATTGAACGACGTTTCATTGAAAATGCAAAATGCACACATACACAGATACACACATGCACACACAAACATACTACACACACACATATCACATACACACACATGCATATGCATACCACATACGTACATGTATGCATGCGTGTATTTATATGTATATTGTGTGTGGCGTGTATGTGTGTGTTTTCAATGGAAAGTCATTCAATGGAAAGTCATGCCACAGGTTTCTGATCTTCCGTTAGTTTAATCTGCTACCTGCCATCATTCTCTGTATATCTTATTCTTTTTCTTTGCATTTCGCTTTATCTTCTCTTTCTATTCTTTGACGTCCCTTAGCTGTCGTCATCCCGGCGTGTGCGCACTGTCAATGACACTGCGCAACACACCGATAGTTTGCAATACGCGAAGTCGATACACTTTGAAACATAAGTATTAGAACCATATTTAAATATGTTTGTTTTTTTTGCCTTCCTTTTTTTCATGTAGTGTTTGGTTTCACAGTCATGATTTAATCTGGCAACCTTGCCATGGCCTAATAAAGAGGGATGGGATGTACAGGGCAGACCGGGTGGGAAAATGTGTGCGCCCAAAGAGTTAAAATATGTTAAAATTAAAACCATCAATGGTAGTATTAAAACAAATAAATTAAAAAATAATGGTAACCAGCCTGTGACGGGCACACGCAAAGGGGTAGACAGGCGCCATAGCGCTCGCGGGAACAGAGTTAGGGACCGCTGTGTTAAAGCATTAAAGTAAGATTATGCTGATAATAATTATATAATTATCGCCACAAATTTATGTACGGTAGCAATTTCTGGAGCATTAAATAATTTTCTGATAAGCAATGACTCATTATACACAATAACAAATAACACACCTACAAGTATCAAAGACCGATTTTAGTTTGACCAAATTTCATTGTCAATCTTTCTTTATATTATACTTCCTTTATTATTTATCATATGAACTGCTCGCCCTAAATTGTGTACGTTAGGACCTTTCCAAGAAATCAAGCATTATTTTCACTTTCACTTTCACCTATCATAATGATTGAAATATTCCTCAAATAATAGTAATAATAATATTGTTTACATTTAGCAATGTTTACTGGTGAATTAAAAGAAATCACATCTACTATCTGAATTTCTTTTGTTTTCATTTTTTATTTACTCTTATCCTAAGCTTTTATGTGTGAGATATCCTTTCTAATCACATTGTCTAATGCCCTTTTAAGACTATTAAATCTATATCTACTTTGACTTCCCGAGAAAACGTTCGTATACCCTGCCACAATTCACAAGGTTGACTTGGTGCGATTATTGCTACTAAATATGTGCAGAGTGCTAAATCTGGACTGGCCGAACTAAACTTATTGTATGGCACACAGAAGCAACTACTGTTATGTTACCTAAAAGTCAACATTACCATGAGTAATGCTCACATTTGATATAACTGAGCAAACTTAAATTTGAAAGACTTTAAAGACTGAACAATTAAAGTGCTTAATGCGTGGGTTTTTAAAAGGGCATCAAATGTTAAACTATTCGTTTGTCAAATCAAAAGGTCTTTGAATAAGGAGGATCTAAAATCATGTTGGAATAGATTTGTCCCGTAAGTGATTTAACCTGGGGTTGATAAAACGAAAAACACGGAATTAGAAGATCACTTCGCTATCATTCAATTTTCCTGTCCTAATCTTAAATGGTCAATACAGAAAAAAGAATTATACGAACTTTACTGCCATGAATTGAAAACCGAAATGCTGCTCAACCACAAACTGTATTAAATCACTTGCATCCACAACTGATATAAAACATTTTATGTAATCGAATCTCACAAATGCTCATTTACAGTACAAAGTCACTTTGTTTTTTATATATCTAAAATATTTCACATTTAATTCCCCAAAAGTAAACAGTCATCCTGTTTATTGCCACAAGCATTTTAGATGTTTAGAAAAAACTTGTAATATCTGGCAAAACACTGAGCTTTCATTACTGTGTCGTTGGGAGAATGCATTCCGTGGTATCTCTTTTCATCCAGTTCACTGCATTAATAGAAAGAAAGAAATTCAATTATTCATGTGTAACTAAATCCCCTGACATTTAAACGTCTGCATAACTGGTAACAAAAAAGCCCAGTGGTTTGCCAATGAGAACAGCTAAAATTCTAGTAAACAGACCAGCTGCCATTTATGAATTATGTACTTAATTTAAATCGGTACTGAAAGTCACTGAATCATTCTAAAATAAATACGAATTTTTAATTATTTGTGTTACGCTAGCTTGTCAATTGCCATCCTGGTTTCGTACTACAAGTACCAAGTTAAAATCAACAATGTGTTGGTACATACGAAAACTCACAATGAAACCGGTTGTGTTGGTGTGATAGAATATCGTTTACCTGCTCGTCAGCAGTGACCAAAATACCATCAGGACGAATGCTGGTATATGCAGTGTTTCATTACTGTTCCGAGAACACAAACTTTGAAGAACATACATGAAACTTACAACTAGCAAATATCTAGACTTAGAGAAAGGGAATGGAGAAAACTTTCTATACATACACAAGTCTGAATGAAGTTTGCATCTCTTATCGCTGGTGATTATAAGGACCACTGTCACTTGTCAAATACAGTAGTGATAAACATCAAATCGCGTGTCATCTTTAATAACACTGTATTCTAATCTAGTACTGATGCAAACAATTTGTGTAATGAACAAAACATATTTACCAGTATCTCCAAATATACTAGTGTGTGTGGCAGTAGATCGTGAGGTGTGGGGTTCAGTACAAGAAACAAGTACTTTTAGATATGTCGATTGTTTCATTTAGACTTTTGAGTAGTTTTGTAGTACAGTATTCGCACAAAGCTGACCAAATGATTTTTATTTAAACGCACTAATGCCCTTGGGAAAAGAATGAATCGGCTTCCTACACGAGCTATAGGTAAATACAGGACAGTTGGAGCCGTTTAGCCCTGTAAGGCAGTCCGACTAACAGAAGCAGTGGCACGGGGTGTCATTGCCCTGCATGCATCGAGAGGAAGCGTCAAGGCGGATCACTACAGATAGTGATACACGCATCTCTCTGAAATCTGATAGGCCTTCCATCGTCAACATTGTTGTGCCATGGATGTAAAGCATCTCGTTGACTACGAGGAAATGCCAGTTATAAAAGATACTTTATGAGAGATCAGAAATGTCTTTTACAAATGCTAGTCAGTTAAATGTAAATAAATGTGTGGATTAAGATGGAATATAAAGTATACAGTAACAAAGCCTCATTTTATTTTATCGCCTTTTTATCATGCTTTTAAGATTAGTCTCTTTGTCATAATTCTATTGACATACCTACGACATGTGATCATGAAATATCTTTTGGCTGGAGGGTCCATATGCTTGACACGTTATTCTCATGAAAACAAGAAAACAAATTATTCGCTAAGAGTTGTACAGAAATAAAATAATAGAAACGTAGCTGAAATATAATTATTTATTTAATATAAGTATTACTTTCGTTTGAACCTATGAGTAGACGTTTACAAACAAAGTAGAATTATAATAATTATATGGAGGGATCAGTCACGGAAATCAACTCTGTGCAGTTAGATCTGTATTAATCTGAAGCGTGTTTTAACCGCTTAATATATTTTGGTGCCTGCTGTAGAGCACCATTAACAAGCTAGATCGTATAATATTGCTTGTGATTTTGGTTCTCACTGGGTCTCATAGACTAAGCTAAGTTTAATAAATATCTTGAGCCAATTTCCTGCCTACAGGATTTGCATATTTCTCATCGGTGCCATTGGTCGATGTTTAAACTCAGATGGAATCTAGGACCTCAAATGTTGATTTCCAGCAGCAAGTAGATTGATATGCCATTGTTCGTGGGTTCGCTCCTCACTGGCTGCTCCAGATCTGCAGTCTTGTTTCAGAAAATATGTAGATAATGCGCGAGTTCGTACCTGCCTGTTTACTATTTTAGTGTAAGTAACGCATAATATTCTTACAGGAGTGCGATCTCAATAGAACATTTTAGCCTCACTTGCTTTACTACACTTCTCCAAACTCATCGATTTCACCGTTAATTAACATTTACCTTACTACATAAGGATTCATTAATGATTCTGTTTGTCATATTTCTTCAAGGGCACGGCAACTGCAACTAAAAGAAATGCGATATTAGATGGTCCAACTTGGAATTCCGAATGTTATTCTTAAACTTAAATACATTAATTAAACGTTAATTTAATTGACATTTGTACTAATATATTATTTGATTATTATTAAACAATTAATAATAATTAATCTATTAATATTTTCAACATTTCACAACAAATTTGGAAAGTTTTTCGACTCAAGATTTTCCAATTTTAGATGTGTATGCTGGGCCATAACGGAGCTACGAGGAATATACATTGTGCATTTGGAGACAATGATGGTAATAAACGGGCGATAACTTTCTTTTTAATTTTCAAATTGAGATTTCAGTTTAGAAAATGAGAAAAGATGTCGACCAATTTGAAGACTGGTGGAAATGAGCAGAAAACCTCAGTCAAAGAACTGAGAAATATTAATGTATTAATATTAATATTAATGGCAACATTATGTATTAATATTAATATTAATGGTAACATTTCAAATCATTTAAGGGAGATTGGTAAAAACAATCAATAAGTTTCTTTTCAATCGAATAAATAAGAATAAATCAGACGTATGGAGGTCTATATATTTCATGCACAGTTGTATGAAATTGAACATTGAATAGATCATCAGTTTTAAATAAAAATAGATTGTCTATAAAACCTGCAGATGTGCACAATGGCTGAATGCGGATGAGAAGCTGAAACATCAACCGAAACACCACTATAATTTCTGGAATGTTATGCTAAGCATTTGCTATAACAGGGTTGTTTGATAGCTTGTTTGAAAATAGTCAAATAATTACTGCACACAAATATGTAGAATGGCTTGATTAGTCCGTTCAAAATTTAAACAGCGTCAATTTTGATGAATAGAAGAGGTACATCTTGCTGCATGATGACGTACGCCCTCATGTTGCAAAAATCTCATTGCTGAAGTTGAATCAGCTGAAGATGGAGATTTTATCTCACTCGACCTCTCCCTTACAGATTACCATTTACTTCTCAGATAGTCTGACAAGTTCTTTAGACGGAAGAACGTTTCCAAACAGAATCAAATTTATCAGTTCTTTGAGACTATTGTGTTATCAAGAAGGCATAATAATTGTATAGATGCTAAGAGAGAATATGTTGATGGAATGAACATAATTCTACGAATGTTTCCAATTTATTTTGTTTAAATAAATAGACAGTTTCATGTCGAACAACATGATAACACTTAAACATATTTATGTTGCTGTCAAAGTTTACACGCTTTTGGTTTTAGATGTAATCAGCCCTTTCTAAATATATAGTGTGTATATATAAATTAACTTTATATAATCACAAAGTAATTATATTTCAAAACTTATGGAATTATTTTGATCCAAGTTTTCACGTGACACCTTCTACTGGTTATTTAACTACCTCCCCAAGAGGGAAGAATGTGACACAGGATAGGTTTTAAGGTGGGGACCAGACGCGTATGTGTGGGCAGCACATGCTTACAGTATCTGGTGTTCCCAAGCGATCACCCATTCAAGTACTGGTCAGGCTAAACGCTGCTTAACATAAATACAATACAATGTATTCTCTGTCAATTTGTTTGCGGCGCTTCTTCTTCTTCTTCTTCTTCTTCTTCTTCTTCTTCTTCCTCTTCTTCTTCTTCTTCTTCGTCTTCTTCTTCTTCTTCTTCTTCTTCTTCATTACAATTCTTTCACTTCTAATTACGTTTTTTAAAACTTTCCCTTCCTATTGCAATTACCATTTACAAGACACAAACATTTTATTTATTTATTAGGTTGGAAAGAAAGTCCTGTCGCATTTTCGCTATGATAACTTTTAGGTTAGTTTTTCGTCTAGTTAAGACAAAACTAACCATAACATCTTGTGTTCAAATCATTTTTCTTTTCTTTCAGAAATATTTAATGTCCTGTTAAAGAAAATTCGAATTGTTTCGACCAAGAAATATAAACGTAGATCAGACGAATTTTAGACACTGCGTGCTCTACGAGTACAACAAAGGGTTCATCAGCCTCAGAAGCGGCGAGTAATATCTGTACTGTCTATGGAAATAGAGCCTTAAATATCAGGACATGCCAGCTATGGTTTGTTCAATTTCGTTCGGGAAATATTCCCCTGAAAAATTCCCCTCGTTCTGGTTGACCGACTTCGATTGACAATCAAGCTCTCCTCCTAACCGGAATTGAAGAACATCCAAAGTTAACAGCATGACAAATGTCACAACAGTTCATTACCACACCATACAACAATCATACATCACCTCCATGGGCCCTGTAAAGTGTCACAACTTGGTCAATGTGTTCCACATAATCTGACCGATTCTCAACTCAGTTCAGAGAGTCACCATCTGTTCATCATTAAGGACAAGCCATGCTACCGATGCATTTCTGGAAAGGATTGTTACCAGTGATGAAAACTGGGTCCTCTATAATCATATTCAGCGAAAGAGACAATTGTCACGACCCAAGGAAAAGCCTGTGCCTGTACCAAAACCAGAAGTGCACTCTGAGAAGTTAATGCTTTATGTTTGGTGGGATATGGGGATATGAAGGGTGTCGTATATCATGAAGTGTCAAATCATAATGAGACAGTCAATGCTGAGAGATATTGTCGTCAATTGGAAGCATTCCACCAGTCATTGTTAAAAAAGCGAGCTTCACTGGTCAATCGGAAAGGTGTTCTACTCTTGCATGATAACCCAAGACCACATATTACAAGATGCACACAGGAAAAGATTCTGGTTCTGAATATGGAAGTTCTTCCTCATTCTCCCTACTCGCCAGACCTTGCTCCATCAGATTATCATCTTTTCATATCTTTACAACATTTCTTGGACAGGAAACAGTTCACCAATTATGAAGAGGTTAAAAATGACATAGAGGTGTGTTTGGCCCCGAAATACTAGAGGCATTAACAACTTACTAGATGGGGGTATCTAATCGAAAATGAAAGATAATATTATCTTGATTGAATATGACAATTAACATTAAATAAGAATTAGTTTTTTGTCTTGACAAAAAAGCAACAGGACCTTCTTTCCAACCTAATATGTACTTTGCCTGATCTTTACCTTAATCCTTCAATAAACGTAAATCTTTACAGGTTAAATTTTGATGAGTAAACCTGAAGTATTGAAGTCAGTGTTACTCACTCACGGGTTAGAATATGAGAGAATGGAATATTTGCTGGTTGGTATATTTGTGTTTTTACACGAACATTTTATAAGGTTTTTGCACAACTTTTATCAGGATTTATTCCTGGCACAACTTAGCCAAGGTGGTTCCGATTGGAATTCTGGGTGTGAAATAAAAAAAATAAACAATTTAACAAACAATATTATAATGTATCTATACCCTAGTGTTGTTCTATCATGAATGCTCTTATTTCTGTCATAAATGTTTTTATTTCTTTTATGAATTCTCTTATTTCTTTATTCTGGATTTATTTAAAGTTTTGGCCCATCACGAATTTATCAAGGGAGGAAATGTGCCCATCAAAACATAATTTAATTAATGAAAACAAAATTTATTTAATGAATATTTGTGTTTTTTACACGAAAAAATTGAAGACTATAAAAGTCATCTCTACCATTACGAACCCCCCTCCCCACACACACACACCTCTCAACAAATGTATACAGCTTGGAAGGGAAGGAAAGGTAAAAGGAAAAGTTAAGCAGTAATGTTCCAACCTTTAAATAATTCTGATTGTAACTGTTGACAAGAAAAGCGAAGACAAGTTCACACTGTCTCCACTGACTGTCAGATAAAAAGGAAGTAGGCCGGTGGCCAGCAGGTCCTACCGTGCAACCCCCACCCCCATGATTCTACATTTAGGGTACCAAAGTTTTTCTTAGGATGTCCTCTTTCAGAAAAAAGATGTTCCCAAGAAAAAAGTTGGGAAGATCTACCTCATTTGCATAAAACAAAATCGTCGCCAGCATACACCAACAAAACAGAATTTCATATCTCGTCTCCCATTTGACATATCTGAGTACTTTAAAAGGCTAACTCATGGGTTTAAGACATGAAGAATTCAAAAATCTACTTTATTTTATCCTAAAACATATGTATAGGTATTTCAGGATTTTACAAGGAAGTGTCTGTA
>VCCN01004667.1:1468286-1480204 GCA_006491835.1 Architeuthis dux
AAATGTGAATAAAGAAACGAATTCCGAGCGGGGATCGAACCCGCGTCCACCTTGGAAGCTAACTTTATGCAGGTACTGCTCTAACCGACTGAGCCACACTATATTTGTATTACCGGGCTGTTCAAATTATCCGAACTTTAGGGTAGCACTTTATATGTATTCTACGGGATTGGCTTCCCGTCTATCATTCTGTAGCAGGCGTTTGTTTCTATTTGTAAAACTAAAGGGGGCATGCTTGTCTTGTAACCGATTGAGAGTGAGCTAAATTAACTTTTTATCCATCAGAGTTTTCGAAAATAGGACTCTGATTGAAAATTAGTCAATTAACACACATAGGTTTCTTTCAGTTTTCAAGTTTGTCTGCCTGGCTGGCTATGTGTGTATCACGCGTACAGGCCGCACCAATGGAACTGAGAATTTATGCTAAATTGATCACCAGTTTGTGTCCGCTTGTTTTCTTTGTTTTTTTAAAATTCAGACTGTTTTAGTGATTACTGCCCACCTAGATACCAGATAATTAACTTATTCAGTGATCACCCCCTTTTCCAGTGTTTTAATTGATCATCCCCAACAAAAGACGTTGGCCACGTGTCTAACCAGACCTGTTCTTGTGTTATTTTGCACCGTTTACCTGATTTTCAAAGAATTTTCTTTTTATCTTTAACCCATAAGAACCCAGACCCATTCTACTTGAAGGAACATTATGTGGGATTCTAGGTAGGCAAATTGACACACAGTCACGTGACTGCACCAGGATGTTCAGTAGATGTCACTTAGTACACCCCATGAGTTAAACTCAAGGATAAAATATAATATTATATAAGAGACTGTCCAGATCAATTAAATTGTATGTGACACCGGTGTCACAGTGGTTTCTTATGAGTTAACTTGCTGCTTGCAAGCAAAAACATTTGGTTAGTGCTGAGTTGCTGTCATGATTTTATACTTTGTCGTCTTTACGTAGAAGGTGTGAAAGCTTTTTAGTGATTGCATTTTTCTCGTGGAATTTACACATCTTCCCACGGAAATAGTATGTGATACGAGGCCTTTTTTGTGAGGGAGCCTAGGCATATTTATACGGAGGTAGGTGCAAAGACTTCCTAGTTCTATCAGCATATTACCGCAATTATTTACTAAGCGTAGTTTTGGTTCAAGTCCATAAGTATGGGGCACACAGTGAGGATCGAAGTTAAAAGTCAGTAGTACTGATTTATGATACCGGCTTGCTAATCATGACACCACGACAAGAGGTCCGAATAAATATTTACTAAGCGTCAAGGTCAAAACCCACCCAGTGAGGGCTGAATCCATTAGTAATTAGTAATGATATGCCGAACCCACTAGTCATTAGTAATGATATGCGAGACTAGCTTGCTAACCCGTAGAGCCTAACAACGTGCCCTTTGCAGTTTTCCAGTGTCTGCCAAAAATATTCATCTCTAGGAGGAATGTCTCGGAATGTTTTTTTTATTTGTCGACGTCTTCGTAGAATACTTGACACAACATCGACCTTGCTTCCCATTTATTGATTTAGCAACAATATAACAATAATAACAAAAGCGAGAAGAACATAATAAAAACATATAAGAAGTGCTACCCAAAGGTTCGAGGAATAACATAAAAATAGTATTTATCTTGACATCTAGTTTCCACCATCTCCTTAGGCTATTTGAAAACTGGCTCATAAAGGGTGCTGCTCGCAAAGGGTAGCGTCAAACGTCCGTACTGCATTTGGTTTGTGCGCACTTTTAAAATTCCCCGAATGTTGGGATAGCACTTTGTATGATAAAATATTGGTTGTGGTTGATCACCTTTGAGAAGGCCGCTAAAGTTTAGGTGTAAATTGGTATGTTGTAGTCAAGTTCGCCCCCCTCTTTTCTGAGGATTGTATTCACAAGGCTAAAAGCTGGCTAAATCACATATTCTATTTTATAAATTATATGATCCTTGCTTTCGACCTCAAGATCTCAGTCGATCCCCAAGTGATTTCCAATCCTCTGAATGTATTATCGACATTTGGGGGTGGATATTGATTACTTGAGGACCCTGATTTGGAAAGACGAGGAAAGAACTAGTAGCTTGGAGTGTATTAAAACATGTCTTTCCTTCTCTTCTAACTAGTGCTGAATAACAGAGACCAGCTCATCAGGGTAAGAAGAAAGAAAAAGAATATCTAGCTGCAACAGAAATAAAGGTAATGTATATATTCGCAGGAATATCATAACAGAATATTCTATCTATGGCAAACGATGCGTTCTAGTTTCTTGTATTTCGTTAAATGTTACATGTTATTTGCAACAATAAGCAGCTGCATTACTTCCTTTCTCAAACTGAAGCTGTTCAAGCAGTTTGGGTAAAGATTGGATAAAAACACAAGTTGTGCTGATCTTGTGTGTGACTAATATTTATTTGCATCAAATTACCTAACACCGCCTGCCTATAGGAGAAGTGAAACAAGAGGCATATGAAACGTTCCTGCATTCGATTCATCCAACAAGTAGGACCAATGATTAATGTAGGATGATGGTGCGTACGTACCGACTATGATGCTTCGTTGTGTCGGTTGGGAAATTCAAGTCGGTTCGTCTAGTGTATAGGACGAGAACAGGTTTAAAGCTTAACAACAACAATTATTTATTTAAGGCTCGTACGTTCTCCAAGTAAAGTGCATCGGAAAATCAGGGATCAGTTGTAAGAGTTTCGTGTAGAGAGCATATCCACATGAGTTCCTTTATATTATGAATCGGGGAAGCGATGCAACATTTTATATACTGAGTAGATAAAAACCTAGAAGAGACATCAAGATGACGATCTGGCCATTATTGAAACCCATTCCTTTGATTTCACCGGTCTTAAGGGACCATCACACTTATTTATCTTTTATAACCCCTTTACCTATATTACTTCATGAACTCTGTGTATATATTGTAGTGTTACAACAGTTCTAAAGTATTATAACTGTTTACTGATGTTTCATCTCGAAGTGCGCAGATATCAATTACTGGACAGCATAACGAGTACTACCGACAGACTAGAATTGTTAAATATATCTGACTTCAAGTTCAGTATCCACTTTTAAACTTGACTTTAAATTAGACTTTATCGCTGATGCATGAAACGTAGTGTACATAGTTGCAAGTTCTTTTTCAAACGAAGATCAAGAGAAAGCAAGTCTCCTCAATACTCCAGGACTCTCCTCAGTATTCTAGCTGATTTCAGTAGTGTTGTTGTCTGGATGGTCTCGCATATTCCCCAAATTCCTAGTTCCTATCTCTTTGCTAGGTTCTTCGGAACTGTTCCCAGGGTTCCGATATACTCAGTTATCCTATGAGTTATGTTCAGCGTTTATTGTATAACATTTCAAGTATTCTTCATTTTAACGTGTCACCGTAACTAGTAATATAAACGATACGATTGAATGAAACACTATCAAGTTTTGATCTATCATCTCAAGTGTCTCAAATTTCAGGCACGTTAGAAACCCTCAACCAAAATTGTCACCACAGGTTTCTTCAGTTTTCAAGTTCTGGCTGGCAGGCTATGTATGTATGTATGTATGACGTGTACCGGTCGTACCAATGGAGTTAGATGGCTGAAACTTTCAACATTTACTCTCTGTCTATATCTAGAAAAAAGTCCTTTTTGTTTTTTTGGAAATTCCCAACCTAAATAGGTTTTTAGATGGGGAAGGGTGCAATTTGTCATGTAAGTTCATGCTAAATTGGTCTCTAGTTTGTGTCTAGTTTAGTGATCACTGCCCAACAAAAGGCGAGAGAAGTAACTTATTCATTGATCACCCCTTTTTCCAATTTTTAATTGATCACCCCGAATACCGCATGCTGCCAAAAGTGACGGTTTCTATTGAGTGACTAACAGATCTATTTTTAATTTGAATGTAATTTCACTGTCTCGTATTCTGAGTAGTAACCCAACTAGAAATAGGTTTGTTTTACTTTTGGCTAAGTTATCAGCTTACCTAGAACAATTCAAATAGGGAGTATGAAAGCATTCTACTTCTGCTAGGTATTTAAACATATATATGTATATGCTTGTATGTATTTCTCTATCTCTCTCTCACTCTCTCTCTCTCTCTCTCTATATATATATATATATATAGAGAGAGAGAGAGAGAGAGAGAGATTTGTTCAAGTGTGTCTTCGATCTCCTCTATTTTTTATCTTCAATAAAGACGATTTATGTTTTTCAGCATAAAATATCGTTTTTCACATTCTTCAAAAACTAACTTTGACTCAACGAAACTATTTTGAAATCAAAGAACAAAATTACTTTTATTTTAATTCTAAAGAACTGAATTTGATTTTCATAAAATGCCAGATAATATTGAGATCCACTCCAACACTATTGACACAGGTCCGACAATCTGATTATATTGGCATACTAGTGTAAAGTTGGGGTAACTACAAGGTTGAGATTTGTAAAGCTATAAAGATGTTAAAGAATTTAATAAGGGAGAAGTTGTTTAAGTTGTAAGAGAATGTAGGTAGATTCTCCATTTGAAATTAGCGGTAAAAAGGTAATAGCGAGGGTGACCTGTCATGGCGGACAGTGGTCGCAGCAGCAGTAGTAATAGTAGTTGGTGTCCTCCCGTTCATGGAGGAAGGAGGTCACGTGCTCAAAAAGAGGAGGAATGCAATATTCGGCCATATTGTTCTTTTTTGGGGCGGTCAATACGAACAAAGGAAATATAAGGAATCAAAACAAAAGGCGTCAGATTAAAATGAAAAAGTTATATTTAATAAACTTTGCAATGAAAAAAGGTACAATTAAAAATGGATACACATATATGTAAAATGAGTTAGAGTGAGAGGTTTTTGTGATGAAGAGTTCAGGTAAAGGGGGATGTTCTGCCTTTAGCCGGTGTTCGTGTTTCGAAATAGATTTTGTCAGAATGCAGCGTTTAGTTATGGTAACTAAATCCTTAGGTGATAAGCGCGCCTATTTTTAGGCCTATTTAGTACTTTAAGAAAATATGACCGCTACACTAGCATTCTGGCATTGTCTCAATTTGTAAATCAAATACTAAGAAATAGACGGGTGGATACTTGCAGCATGATACATCTTCTTCAAGATTGTGGTCAATAATTTTAATATTCTAAAGGATCTCTAATATTGACTACTGAGTAACAACTTCTCTCTCACAGTGTCAAGCATACTGCATTGATATGTCCTCTGTGACACTTGATGAAGAATTAGAATAGGGCTCTAAACCAATAGAAAGGCGAAAACGAGTCGGCGATAAAAGAGAAATCGGAACAGAACAGGAAAGGCAACTGATTGGAAATGGGAAGTCTTACATGATCAGATTTGGAGTCAGTGAAAGGCAATCACTTGTTGGAACGTAGGCGTTGTAGTTGACGTCCAGTCGAGGACCTGGAAGTCGGGTAACGCTAGAATACTGTGTTCCAATTGCTCTGAGATGGTTAAATTACAGAGGCCGTATAAATGGAAATGTGGACAAAGTTGCTCTGAGAAACTCTCCGAAGATTAAAGACAAATAAGCAGAAATACGAAATAAGCTGACAAAATTCTCCATTGCGAGACCTGCGTGCGACAGAAATGTTTTGAGAGAGAAAAGATGCTGAAAAACTGGCGAAACTGACTTTCTGTCACTGTTTTCCCCCATAAGATGGCATCTAAGCTATAAGCCAGTGTCTGGCAGCGGCGCGGAACAAGGTTCTCCCGTAAATCACGTGCTGTTTGCTACCTGTACAAGGACTTAACTGACTTTCTGTTTTCCTTAAGGATGCACTCTCACGGTGGGCCAATTTCTGGTGTTTTCACGCATATTGCACCTCCTAATCTTGTGCATGTTTTATATTGTTAAACTCATTAAAAAGGTGTGGGTTTCTTTACTTCTCAGTTTAAACACTACTTGTTTTATCTGTCTCGCTTATTGACATATGCTTTCTTACACCTTATTATATCTTATCGTACTAAGGCTAAAACAAAGGAAAACACAACAATGTTACAGCTAGGTTAACTCCTACTAAGGGTGAGAGCGGCGGTTCAACAGTATGAAAATATCATTTTTGTGAAGTGTTAGTTTCAGGGTTTAGGGCCTATTATTAAAGTTATTCGTGCATATAATAGATAGATAGATAGATAGATAGATAGATAGATAGATAGATACTAAATGTTTATACAACCCATAATATCTCTGGTAGGATGTAATAAACAAATATATAAAACATGTCATTCACTCCAATGATTACATACGTAACAATTTCATGAAAAAATAATCAGTTTTATTTTAGCAATGATTGCATTTGAACCTGATATACGTGGGCATGTACACATCCTCAATTGAACATGATAAAACATATAATTAATTCATTATATATCTCAGCAGCCATCAAAGGCCATTCCCAGTTCCTTCCACAACGACCGTTAAACTGTTGCTCCATCTGTTTTCTTGCTAAGTGTCCAGCCTATCTCCATTTTTGTCGTTTAATTATTAGTATGATATATATTTTACTTTGGTCCGTTCTCAGATTCATGTTACTGCTTTTCTGTCTCTTAGGGTTATTCCTAGCATTGCTCTTTCCATTCCTCTCTGTGCGATTAGGAGTTTGTTTTCAAATGGTCTCGTTAGTTTCCATGTTTCGCATCCGTACGTTACAGCTGGTATTATGCATTCATTGTACACTTTACGTTTTAAGCATATTGGCGTGGTGTTTTTCAATATGTCTGTATTTATACTAAATGCTTTCCAACCAATCGTTATTGGTCGTTTTATTTCATTCATATGGTATTTCTCTAATACTTTATCACCTGACCTTATTAAAAGTCTTCCTTAACCTCTTCTAAGATTCGGCCTCTATTGTTATAGTCTTTTGCGGGACGTTATTGTTGAACATTACTTTTGTCTTCGTTCTGTTTATCTTTAACCCTATCCTTTGGCTTTCCGATCGCTTGACATGTTAACACATCTATATTTCTGATGTTATTGCAATGCCATTAGCAAATACATGTGACCTTGTGCCAGACTAAGCTAAATTTAGTAAATACCTACGCACATGGTTATTCATCAAATTCCATTATGTAACGGTTGATTGACTTAAGAGTTGATGATGGATAACGATTTCACTTTCGGATTTGTAGTACACTAATTCATCCTCAAACTCTATCTATTCTGTCCTCTCTAGAAGATGGTTGCGGCCATAGGTGGAACCCCTACACTTCGACCTCAGTCGTTCACTCCACGCCAAGGCTCGAACCCCCCCGCCCACGTTGTGTTCCAAGATCAATGGACGAAGTCTGTGCGCTGCTATCGAAGCGTCGATGAAAGCCGAAGGCGGGTGTACAATAGCAATCACAAAACGACTGGAAACAGAAACACGTAGACGTTGTTATATACAACAACAAAGCATTTATTCGCCGATCAAGTTGATATTATCGTTTTCTGTCTGATGCGGGGATAACGTGATACAATACTTCTAAAATCTGCTCCGGGTCAGGATTATAGCTTTTCCGTGAGCCGGAGAAGATCTCTGCAGTCCACTGCTGGAATTGAGGGTTTAAGCCTGGGAAGTAGGTGCAAGTTCTCTCTCACTCTGTAGTCTCTAGTCATCGGTGGGACTTGTATAAGATTGCGTCTGGCTCTAACTATTTCTGCGAGTACAATACGTATTTGTCTCTCCACCGATTCAGCAGGCGGCTGGTTTCCGAACTGCTAAAATACAAAAATCAGCTTCTTTTATGGATAATCCTCAATTCTAGGGTTGGGTCTGACGGATATGGGGAGAAGTTTAACTTTCCTGAGACCGTCTCTAATTACTATTATTTCGGGGTACACCTGGTTTTTGACATCTTGCTTACCAAAAAAGATTTCCATTTCTCTCCATTGTCTCAAAATCAATATGACAACACGTCGCTAGGATTCTGATAAGGGATTTCGTACCGACAAACAAGCCCGTGTCTGTCTTGGTCTACAAGTGTAATTTTTAATAATTTCAGCGCAGAATATCTTTCCATTTCCGCCTTTTAACATTTCTTAACCTTTTTTCGGCTAATATTTCTGATAGCGGCTTTTGTTTTTCGTTTCTCAAACAAAAGTACATATTTCGACAATCAAACTCTTATCTACCCAGCAAATTCAGGCTTATATAATTTGTTATATAACGTTCAATGTAACACTTATGTAAAATCTAGCGTAACCATTTGTGTCATATCGGCGTACAAGTCAATACCGCCCCCCCCAAAAAAAAATGCAGGTGTTAAATTTCGAGCAAATCAGTGTAATTTGGGCAAATTTGCCCCCCCCCCCCTTAACGAAAGAGTTCCCATACGCCTATGGTTGCGGCATTCAGATATCTAGTGACATATCTTTTTAAGCGGCGTATCAGAAGCTTTTATACCATCTCGCATCTCATAGATACATCCATTAAATGTCTCCAATTTCAGTACGGAATATGGACTAACATTTTTATTGTATCGTAGCTTTTTTCATAAGTATGAAAAGACTGAACCGAGAATTTGTGTGTTTTCTTTTTTGTTTGTTTGTTTTTTAGTTATTGCTTTTTAATGTAAGTCGGTAATGTTGCATTTAAAACGATAGGAAAAGTATGACGTGGCTGGAGATAATAAATAGCTTAAAAACCAATACGTAGTTAAAAATTGGTTACAGCGAAGGTGGTCCCGATTGGACTTCAGCTGACGTCACGTGGATATGTCTGCCGAAAATTTATGAAGCGAGGCAAAACAATTTAACAATTTGATTTAATCAAAGCAATAACAATATAATGTTTCTATTTACTCCCGTTTTTCTTTGATGAATTCTCTTATTTATTTCTATATGCGCCATTTGGAACATCGAGTGTAAAATTCTCACACTCAGAATTCCAATCGGGACCACCTTCGCGAAGTTGTGTCAAAAATCTTAAAATATATCATCTACTTATATGTAATCCTAAAAATGGTTGAATTAATTAGAAAAGCATTAAGTGGATCTCGGTTCAGGTAAATAATCTTATTCGTCAAATATGTTAATTCTGCAAAGTCACTATTAATAGACGCGTTCACAGGGATTAGAAGATATTTTTAGACCCACTCTCTCGCTTACAATTCATTCACTGATTAGATCCATTCATTTCTTGTGTAAGACTAACTGGAAATTGAGGTTGTAAGATTAATAGATATAGATATGAGGTGGAAGAGAATACATAAGAAAGAATTACTATATTACTAAATTCTGTTTTGTTTTGTGGATGCTGTCGGCCATTTTGTTTTATGCAAATAGGGTAGTTCTTCCCAACTTTTTCTTTGGAATTTTTTTTTCTGAAAGAGGACATCCTAAGCAATATTTTGGTATCCTAAATGTAGAATCATGGGGGTTGCACGGTAAACCCAGGTGGGCCCCGTGTTACGTAATGGTCAGTGAGACCTTGAGTGGGCGTGCCAAGGTTCACCAAAAGTTCACTCGAAGCTTATAAAAAGCGACCAACTTTGATTGTTAGAGAGAGAAGGAAACGGGTAATCGGAGAGAACCAGACAGAGCGACGGTCAGTCTTGACGCGTCGCCCCTTGGGCCAACGTGAAGTCAGCCGTCCGTGACTGGCAGCTATTACGAGTTCATCAGTGCCTCTCTTCAAGCGTTCGCGATTGACAGCTATACTGAGACCTTTCTCTTCCTCTTAACGCAAAAAAGGTCGACTCCGCGTTTTGTTGATACTGTAGCGGTCAATTTCCCAAAGTACTCAAATAGGGTTAAAATAGCAAAGTGGCTTTGTCCCTTCAACGGACCCAGCTCTGACCCCTATGAAATACGCAACTAAATATTAGCTTCCTTTTTGCGTGACGTCAGCACGCCTATAAAACCCCTTGTTTTACGATTCTCTTGGCCTTCGTAGCCTGTTCCCTACAGTTCCTCTTTCGCCCGTGTCTATTTCTCTGGCACGTAAAAACACATCTCCCTCTTTCCACTTAATGTTTGGGGTGGCTTAGGCCCCACTTTCTAACTACGGACATTACTTCAAATGCCGTCTCTTCTTACTTCTAATCGGTGGTCATTCTTTCTCCATTCCCTTTCGCCACGACTAGGAATACATACCTCATTTATAGGCTCTTTCGAGAATTTACATCACCATCGATGATTAGTTTCTGTTAAAATCAGGTTTAGCGGAGCAATTCCTTAAAAGCCTCCCTGACCAGAACTATCTATACATGCCTGGCATTTTCTCTACTTTCTGTCAAAAGCCCTCTTTTTCGCTTAACATCCGATTTCTTTTGCTGAGGGCAGACATCATTAGGCGCAAGTATCACCTAAAGATTTAGTTCGCATAACTACGCTGCATCCTCACAAAATCCATTTCGGAACACAAAAAATGGCTAAAGGCAAACATCCCTTTTCTTTTCTTTTCACCATCATCTCACCAAAACCTTTCACTAACTCTCTTTTACATATGCGTATATTTCCTTTTATTGTACCTCTTTTTCCGTACAAGGTTTTTATTAAACATAACCTTTTTGCATTTTAAATCTAACGCCTTTGTGTTTTCATTCTTTTCCTTTGTTTGAATTGACCTCCAAAAACCCATATGGCCGATTTTCCGTCCTCCTCTTTTGACCATGTGACCTCCCTTCTTCCCTCACCTTCAGGACGACCGACTGCTATTCCGGCTACGATTACCGGCAGCCATGACAGGTCATTTTTGCCATCGCTTTTTCACCACTAGTTTTGAATGTAGAAAGGAAGCACAATCCTCTACAACTCAAACACCATCTCACTGCTTCACCATCTATTACATACAGACTTTTCCTTCCACAATACTATGTCTGTATATGTTTACGTGACTAAAAGACTTCTTGTTCTCAACCGGCGTTTGTCTATTCTTCCCCAATGCAAGTCCTGTACCAACTAAAATTGCATACTGCATGTTATTCCGAATGTTGCGCTGCATGAGCTGTTGATTTGATCGCCGACTTCGATGCGTCATCGTTTTACCGACACTGATCGCCAAAGACCGATGCAACATACCCGTGCATGATGTGCACACACCGAATACCCAACGATAATGGTACACCCGGACTACTACCGTTTTCTCAGGAGACACGGTCTTTAGTTTTAAATTGTATAGTTTTTCGCATCATTTTGCACAATACAGATGGGTACATTGAGAAAATTATTTTGATTATTTTAGGTGATTCTGTTTTGCTATATTTGTGGGAAATGTTCAGTGGATAAACAGAGATAAAACATAACAGATTTTGTAAAAACATATTATGAAACCTTGGATGATCAGGACTGTTCACACAACCTTTAGACGCCAAAATATAATCATTAAGTGGACAGCAATATTTTAATTCATCACCATAGAAAGAATATCAACTAATATCACTACGTCTCCAATAAAAAAACAATTTCATTTAGTGGGATAAAACAAGCACACACCACAGAAAGTAATTTAAAAGGACACTAGTCAACTGAGTTACACTGAGAGTGCTTGCATCTCCCTAATAAATAGTATCAATGTTGGGGGGAGCTCAACCAGTCCAGATATGTCCAACTGTTAAACATGCTACTTGCTACTACGACTGATCACTTAGTTGTGTTTCAGCCATATTCAGTTTTATTAATAAAATGACTGGTGTTTCAAACATGGATTTTAATATTAGAAAGTACTAAATTTAAACGTTGTCATTGAAATAAATTATCCATGTGTATATTACGAATTTACACGAAAACCTATAATTGAAAAACGAAAAAAAGCATTTTCGCTTAGATTCTAAATTAAACTTTACTTGAATATTAGATTTCAATGTAAACATATTATTGTTCTCCTCTTGCAGACATATATCATGCGTTAAGTTTCTCAAAGACATCTGACAAATAGCATATAGACTTCTAACAATGTTATAGTTTTCAAAATAACCGTGGAATTTCCACGGGTAGTGCTAGT
>VCCN01004667.1:1489335-1510815 GCA_006491835.1 Architeuthis dux
CTACCCCTTGGTGTATTGAGCACTTTTATAATAGAACAATTTAAGATAATTTATATACATCTGTATGTCTATTGACCTCATTTATATTTATTTAAGGACCCAGCTTAGCCCAGGTTAAGCATAATATCTAAAAGCACTCAAAGCCCTAAACTAAAGTCCCAATAGTATAATCTTTAAATACAAAATCTATAAAAATACATGATTATGGTTATTTATATTTATAAAGTTTGTCTTAATTCTACATTAAGCATGGCTTTCTTAATGAAAACCAACAACTGAAGTCTGGTACAATGGATGCATTTTGATTATTTGATTAAAAATTGTGAATGGTTTATTTCTCAAAAACAGCCACAGAACCAAAAATAATGAAGTGGAACCCAAGGTTTCTGCGGAACCCAGTTCGAGAAACCCCGCTCTAGTGAACAACGTTTTTTTAATAACAAAATCATGCAGGAATAAGGAAGTGATGGATGGAAAATAATTATCATTATCCCTCAACTTCTATTCTTTTCTTATCATTAAAAATGAAAATACATTTTTCCTAATAATGAACAAACACATTATAGGTATAAGTAGGCAGTTGTCCAAGTTCAAAGGAGCAGACGAACTGAACGAAAATATGAACTCACTGAGTTATGGTTTTATTGGCAAAATTACTTGTCAGACAAAGACTGGTAAAATTTAGAAATGAACTCATTCTAGACAAGAATAACAATAAGGAATATATATATTTAGATGTAATAAGAGACTAGAGAGTTCAGAATATCTTTTATTAAACACAGAAGAATCAGGGGAAATTTCAGTTGAATATTCAGTGTTGTTATTGTGGCTGTTTTTAACACTATTAGTATTTCCTGGAAGATGTAAAATACAACTTGTACCATTGCAGAAATCAGGTTTGATGTGTTTCCCACTGATAAATGCTATCATATCTTCAGATGCTTTTATAATCGCCATGTTTTCAGAAGTGACATCACTGAAACATGGAGCAATACATACAGTGCCCACACCCAGCAGGTACTAGAATACAACTCAGCTCTTCACTATAGCTAACAGCAATGTTTTATATGTCTCCGCGAAGCTTGTGGTTGAATAATTAACATGGAACAATATAGTTAGAAAATTAATTAACTAGCCACGTTTGTAAAAAGTGAGACATGGGTTCAAGCTTAAGAACCACCATCTGGAGTTTTATATTTCTTTTATTTTATATAAATATATTTTATTTACTTTTCAACTCCTAAACACACAGCTAAACATGAATTTTAGAAATTATTACTGTTTTACTCCAAATCTATGGAGATACAGAATACAAGGTAAAGCATGAATAAATGATAATAATAATATTTTGAATGAATATGAATTATAACCTATCTACGCCCCTTCATGAGATATTAAGTGTAAATAAATATAATATTTTCATAGCATTAGTAATCAGGCAGACAGGACATATTGATGCGAGGCTCACTCATTAGAAAATGGCTGTTTGTTATATGGATAAGGAAATATCCAGCACAAAACACAAATGAATTTCTGCTGGCAATAGAAATTAATGCATTGATTAATTGCGTGTTTATATTTGGACTGAGACTTGTTTCTAAGACGACTAGGAATACAGAATGATTCATTAAAATTATAAAGAAATGAAAAATATAACAATAGCAATGAATGAACAAATATCAAGTTAACTCATAAGAACCCACTGTGACACCGGTGTCACATACAATTTAATTGATCTGGACAGTCTCTTATAAAATATTTTAAGGTGAAGTGCGACTTTCCCAGGGTCGACCCCACCCTTTAAATCAAGGGTTTACATCCTATGGACCACCGGAGTGGCATGGATAGGATCAGGGCCCATAGGTCGTAGGTTTGACAGATTCCCGAGCTGGCTATGGGGGTCTGCCGCCCCTTTGCAGGAATGTTCCGATTGTAAGGCTGAACTGTGTTTAGACCACAGGACGTGAACATCCCGTAGTTGGTAGAAGCCTGAGCTGGCTATAGGGTTCTACCGACCCTTTGAAAGGAGACCAGGATGGAACAGCTGTCATCAACTTTTATCACAGAAAATCATGATAGTTCAGCTGTCTGCGACTGTTGGCGCAGATCCACATGACAGTACGGCTGACTGCAGCTTTAAGTACAGACCCTAGTCACTCCTACAAACGCAGAGGAGTGATCTGAAAGTATAGCAGCCTGAGCAGATGCAAGCTCATGTCCATAATCATGCCCCTATGAGGAAGAAGGAGAAAAAAAAAAGAAACTTCCAATGCCAAGTTGTGCTCTGAGAAAGTGAAATTAAGTTTTCTTCTTTCCTTCTTTCTTCCCTTTAAATGTTCCTTGTTGAATTAGCCGCCAATTGGTTGACCTTTTTTGAATTGTGTAGGTTAGAACAACACTAAGAATCAAGTAATTTTCCTTTTATTAAAAAATTAAATTAAGAAGTTAATTTCTGAACAAATTAGCAGAATTACAATATTCGTCGCAAAAATATTAGATATTTGATATTAGATCATATGTCCCTTTCGATTGCTAGTCGGATGTTTATGGTTTGTTCTTACTTCTCCCTTAAAAACTAAGTTTTAACTTATTAGAGTTTTTTTCAAGTTATTTGGTTTCCTATCAAAATACATGGCTCACAGTGATTAGTACCTAGAGCCAATGAACATTTTACAAAAACGGAATTTGAGGAATAAGATATTACTTCTGGTCATGCTAGTATGATGGGGCCTGATTTAACGTCTATAGTGTGTGGGGTCATATGTGATTTTTTTTTCTTTTAGGGAGGGGGGTTAGCATGTGGTTATTTAACAAAATACATGATTCGCAGTGATTAGTACTTAAAGCCAATGAACATTTTACAAAAACTGAATTTGAGGAATAAGTTGACAATATGTTAAAAAATGACAACAACAAAAACAAAATTAAATATAAATAGACGAATAAGGAATATTTTAACTTATCAAGGTCTTCGTGGCATGCCGGAGATATTACTTCTGGTCATGCTAGTGTGATGGGGCCTGATTTGACGTCTATGGTGTGAGGGGTCATGTAATTTTTTTCTTTTAGGGAGGGGGATTAGCATGTTGTTATTTAATTATTAAATATAAATAGATGAATAAGGAATATTTTAAATTATCAAGGTCTTCATGGCATGCCGGAGATATTACTTCTGGTTGTGCAATATTAGCTGGTTAAAAGCATTACCAATTCAGTTCAGATACCATAGTGACTGATTGTTGAATTTGTCATTGCCAGAATATATATCATTAGTTCTTATGTTGAGGATCATATAAGGTCATTTTAATTGTGCTTTGTTAGTCATTAAGGTATATAATTAAATCATAATGAAATGTGGGCTTTTCTTTTGCACCAACTAGCTATGTCTATATAAAGAAAATAAATTAGGCCATCTAACAAATATCAGTAATCTGGAATTCAAGTTAGTAAAAACTAGACCAGCATGATATACTGACATTATATAGAACTATTAAGTCAACAAAACTGAAGGATAGAGCTTGTTTTAGATTTTATGCAAAGTACATTTTCAATGGAATCTTTAGCAATTATAATTTGTATATAGGCAATAAGGTTTTGGGTGATTTTGTATCAAAGCTAATTCAGTTATCTATTTAAATAATGAATGATTAATCAATGAATGTATCTTCTCTAAAATGCTACAATTACAAAATGTTAGCTATATTACAAACTAAACAATAGCAATAACATATGAGAAATTTGAATAATATGCTATTCAATTTCAAAATTCTGTGTTATATATAAAATGTATTTCTCAGAGCTTTGTACAATATAAATGACAGATACCATAGGCGACAACAGATAAAGCTCAGAATTTTGTAAAAAACAAAAAAAGATTGCAGTTATTCATTATCTATTGTTAAATAAATTCTATAGTAGTTTATACATATAACTATTTGGAAGTTTTATAACAACACAATATGCAATATGAAAGCTTGCTTGTTGATTTAGCAAGTTGCATATTCCCAGTTGTATCGATAATTGAAGTTCAAACGAAGATAAAAACAGGATTTCAAATGTTGATTTCTCAAGGGAAGGAGGTAGGCTCTCTCCACCTGGTAGATTGGTGTAACATAATCTTCCTCTTCCCTATTCATCCCATTTGCTCTTGTGCCATACTAAGCTAATACTTAGCAAATATTAATATTTGGACCTGTTGATTAGTTAGAGAGTAGCATATATCCTATTGGCATGAGAGATTGGTGTTTGAGCCCAGGTAAAAGCCAGAATTTAGAATACTGATTTTCAAGGCAGATAGGTTTTCTCTACTTGGAAGATTGGTGCATCACAATTTCTCACTATTTTGCCTTGTGTAACCCTAAGCTAACCTTTGTAAATATCAATATGCAATATGCAAATGAATTACAGGTCTGGTTAGTCCCTCAATAGAAACCGTCATGTGATCAACAACTTTTAGCAGCATGCTGTATTCAGGGTGATCAATTAAAAAATTGGGAAACGCGGTGATCAATGAATAAGTTACACCTTTAGCTCTGCATGAGCACTAACAAAAGTCGGAATTTTCAAAAGACAAGTGGGCAAAAACTAGTGATCAATTTAGCATAAATTTACATTACACATTGCAGCATTTTTGCAGACCCCGGTAGTGATGGGGTCTGCATAGTCTCAATCCTTACTCCAGCTCCTCTAACCTTGACTTCAATTCCTTTGGTACTGTTCCAAGTGCACCTGCTATTATTGGCACTACCCTGACTTTCATGTTCCACACCTTTCTCAGCTCCCAGGCCAAGTCCTGGTACTTTTCTAGTTTTTCTTGCATGTTCACTCTGTGGTCCACAGGTAAAGCCACATCTATGATTTGGCAGGTTCTCTTTTCCTTGTGCACAACTACCAGATCTGGTCTTCTTGTTTGGATGGGTTGGTTGGTTTGGATGTCAAAGTCCCAGAGTAATTTATAACTTCTACTTTCCAGGACAGTCTCTGGTCTGTGCCATTTGTCTACATCTTGTTTTCACAGTTCCCAGTGTATGACTGTCGCTACCCTGTTATACCTGTTCTACCCTACCCTGATTTGAACTCACGACCCAGTGACTGCTAGGCTGGTGTCATACTAACTGAGATAAATTGACAAAGGAACATTTATCATATTTAATATATATACAATACAAAGGTTGCAGTGATCATCTTCAGTCAGAATAGAAGTTGGAGTGGATTTTGACCCTGCAGCAGCCAGTCTTATTTTCATTACTACCTTGTTTGTTATCTTTGTATTGTTTGTTGCTCTGCTTTGAGTGCTTTTCATAATCTCTTCATTCCATGCATGCACATTTCAATCCCATTGTTGCCATTTGGATACAGTCTTCTATGCTGATGAGTCCTCTGCTGCCTTCTTTTCTTTTAACATAATGTGTCATCTCTGGGGGTGTAGGGCCTTGTGCATCATCATAAGTTTCCTAGTTCACCAGTCCATTGATTGAAGTTCATCCTTTGTCCATCCAAGAAATGGTCAGTGTATCTTACTGTCTAAGTGTTCATACCTTTTATCAACTGTCTGCAACTGAGCTTAGTTTCCAATATTTTTCTTATTCTCCTAAGGTATTAATCACCACTACCCACAACACCGGTTTATTGCTGGGTTTAGGTTATTCATGTGTTCTGACATTTATACGTATCTATGTATCTATCTATGTATCTATGTATCTATCTATGTATTCGGACTTTGCCCAGCCCTAACCGTTCATAGTAGAAACTTGAAATTTTGCACACACACTCCGCTCTAATAAATAGTTCTTTTCTTTTTAAATTTCACTTTTTAGAGGGGTGGGGCTCACTATGCTATGTAAGTTTATGCTAAATTGGTCACTAGTTTGTGCACAGAAATGCATAAATCACACACCTCCCACCCACTAAAAGGCTGATAGACATGAACCCAGCTATCTAGAAACCTATACCCGCACATTAACTAAGGAAACATTCTTGCCACCCCATACTGGGCACATGGATAACCAGAATCTGACCTGTGTTCCTTTTTTATTATCTCTTTCATTTCTTCTTGTTTTATAGATTCACATTCGAATACCCCCAGGTATTTATATCGGTCCTGTGTGGTTAATGTTCTAATAGTTTTGTTGTCTGGTCGTCATTGCCATCATAGTCGTCGTCGTCGTCGTCGTCGTTGTCGTCATCATCATCATCATCATGTACTGTATTACTATGTTTAAGATATTTTAGTGTATTTGAAAGTGTTTTGTAAGTGCTATATATCCATAGAAAGGTAAAATATATACCATATACTAAAATAAACATTTGACTAAATGACACTAAATAAGTATGTATCTGTTTTGACTTACCTACAAATTTGATTTAAAGTCAGACTTAGGAACGGATCTCATTCATCAATCTGGGGACTGCCTGTAATATGAAAATTGATTTCAATGTATTATCAATATATTTGGTTTTCTTTCAGGAAAGTTATTAATAAAAACATCAATAATTATACAGTTTATTTATTTTTTGTCGTTCCAGGAGTTTGTAAAATGAAATCATACCTTCCGATCTGACGACTGCCACAATCACAGAACCAAGCATTATGTAATGCAAAGAGAAACAACCTTGTTGCTTTTATTGTGATAGTCCTAATTTATTTTCATTTATAAATGTTTTGTTTAACTGATTAAAAAAATCTCACCCAAAATCATCATAAAGTTTCACTAAAAAACAATTTTCTTTTAAAAAAATTAAATCCGTCATATTTAGAAAGCAAGGACTACAACAAAGAGGTAACATTTAATAATCTTGATTCATTTTAAAAATGGCAACAGTTGATGAAACCACATTAATTTTTCTTAAAATTGATGACAGCACATGGGAGAATGTGGAGATGAGTCTCTGGTTTTCAATGGTTGTGGTTCTAGCAGTGACCTTGTTTATTCTATGGAAAAGGAGAGATGAAAACTATCCACCTGGTCCCTTCTCATGGCCCTTTATAGGAAACACTCAACTGCATAAGGCCCACATTCAGTTTACGAATTTGAGAGCAAAATATGGCAACACTTATAGTGTAACAGTTGGACGTCAAAGAGTGGTAGTTCTCTGTTCTCTTGATGGAATTTTGGAATGCCTACACTACAACGGAGCTGCATTTGCAAACAGACCAAATTGTCCAGTACTGAGGTCTCTCTATAAGAATGAGGATAAAAATAAAGGTATGTCTAGTTATTTATTTGTTTTTCCCATAGATATTAATAACTCAATATTGATATTATTGATTGTATAAAGCTGCAATTTATCTAATACAGTGTAATACAGAAGAAATGCTCTTTTATTTTTATACTTAAATTGCTTTTTAAAATCATTTTTGTGTCATGAGAACAGCTAATATAAGCATTTTTCCAGTTAATTTTATATTTTACTCATTGAATATTTTCACCAGTAGTAACTGGTGGCTTACAGTGGAGATTAAATGACAGCAAATCTCCTCATTACTCCAGCATTCTCCTTAGTACTCAATTGGATGGTCTCAATTATTCATTCTGATGGTTCTTTGAACCATTTTACTAGACACTTCAGAACGGTTCCAAGTACTCAAACAATGAAGGCACAACTACCACCTTCATGTACCACAATTATTTCAGTTCTCTTGGGAGATCTAGATATTCATCCAGCTTTTCTATATCTGCTGGAACGAAATCCACTACCTGACAATATTTTTTCTCTTTCTTTACAATAACTAGATCTTGTTTCCTGGCCTGGATTGGGTGATCTAATCACAGAGAATTAATATTTTTTTTATTCTCTAAGACAGATTCTAGTTTGTGCATGGTTTGTATGGTCATTAGTTTGCACAGTTCCTAGTGGAGCACCCTCCTCACTCAATCATGTCTATTTCTGTACTATTTCTGAGCCAACTTGGAGTTATTACTAAACTTACTATGTCTGCAACAGGATTACATAGGGGGGGGGGGAATATATTATTACACAAAAGTAATTAGAAAAAAAAGAGAGTTTAAAATAATATTAAACAAGGAATCTATGCTATTTGCACTGTACATAGCTTAGCTTAGCAAATATCTATACTCTTCTTGATTTTTTACTTATGTTTATACAAATAGGCTACAACGAAACTTAGCCATTTGCTATTATTTAAATACTATTTGATTCTTCATTGAAAATAAAATAAATTCAATCTCAGTCTTCCACCTATTTTCATAAATTGTTGTCCATTTTATTATTTTAATTATTCTTTCTTTGATGTGGAACCATATTTGTTCCTCTGATTGCAATACTCTTTCAAAAAGAATTACATGAATCATTTCATATTTCTCAGACTCTGAGGCTCCTTCTTTTGCTAATATCAACATTTTCCATGTTTTTTAATCCACCACCATCATCATCATCATCATCATCATCATCATACTAGTTTTACTCCATCTTATTATTCTTACTTTTTATCACAATACTCTGGATTGATACTCTTTGATGACTAGAATGATCAGTACATAAAGAAGTAGCTTCTAACGAACTCACATTCCACATGTCTGGAGCCAATTTTTCATTGATGTCACCTTAACCAATTTGGCCACAGAAACCTCCATGATTAAGCAGAGAACAAACTGTAGTCATGTAGGTGACATCCATAAAAGATGGGCTCCTGGGGTGTGGGATGTGAGTTTGTCTTGTTCAAAGCTGCTTCTTTATTTCTAATTTCATAGAGTTTGCTCTCGCAGTCAAAGAGTATCAAACAGTATCAACCCAGAGTGTTGTGATAAAAAACAACATTAATAAGATAGAGTAAAACTAGTTATACAATTATAATTGTGAAAATTCTTCAAGTAATTTGGTTACATTGGTTATGCAAGATTAATTTATATTTCAGGTTTTATAACAGCTGACTATGATGACAAACTGGAACAAAAACGTAATTTTCTACTCGACTGTTTGGTAGGAGGTACATATGCATTTGAAGATGACATGGAGGTGAGAATCACTGGAGAAGTCCAAGACATAGTGAATAAGTTTTTGAAGGCGAGCAAACCTTTCAATCCACTGCTGCATTTTATCCCTTCATGCCTCAATATGATGCTCTCCCTCATTTTCAGTCAGTGGCACCGCAATGATGAGAAAGACACTAACTTCCAAGAAATTCTAAAGTCATTATGTCTGCGTGCCCAGTGTCTCAAACAGACTTTTCCTGATATCATACCAATGCCATCATTTCTGCAAAAGATTCGCTTTAAGAGTGTATGGGAACGGATGCGTTTGCAACGAGACTACCAACGAAAACTGATTAATTTTCACAAGGACACTTTTGATCCAGAAATGATTCGGGACCTGACAGATCAGCTCATGATGTATGTAGAAAATGGGGATGACAAAGGCTTGTTTGCCAGTGATGACATGGAGAACTTACTGCTGGAAATATCTGGAAGTGGTTTTGAATTGACAGCTATTACACTCACTTGGTTGTTGGGTTACATGGCAATGTATCCTGCTGTACAAGGTCAGGTGCAGAAAGAGCTTGATTATGTGGTGGGACGTGACAAGGAACCGTGTCTGGATGACCAAGCATTGTTGCCCTATACAGTGGCCACTATCTGTGAGGCCCAACGTATGGCTACTGTAATGCCCTTTCTTTACCCTCACCAAGCTGTCAAACAAAGCATGCTACAAGGTAATTATGATTTGTATATAAATTACATCTAGCCAAATTATTCTAAGGAATGTATACCATTATTTTCTAATTTTAATTTTAATTTTTCTATTCAAAATTTACTTTTAATCATTTATATTTTACTTTTGAAAGTACAATGTACTTTTTTTCCTAAAGAGAATATTATTTAAAAAAAATAAATATTCTAAAGTCAAGGTTTTTTCACACTCAATTAGCTGTGAAAGCCTTATGGCTGAGAAGGTACCCCATACCAAAATGCTTCCACCATGGCTGACTGTCAAAAGAAATCTGCTTCCATCACTAAAGATCACTATGGAAGACCAGTCCTTGTCTTTGCCTTTGTCTTTGTAACACTGGACTCGGGAAGAATATTTTGGCACACCTTCTGGATTAAAAACCTTGTTCAGACAATTGTTTAGCTCCACCTAAACACTTGACTGTTTTTGACAACTTTACATTCCTTGGTTAGTTTAGTGAAAATTTGCTTACTACTCCTTAAGACTTCTGATATATGTCATCTCTTGGTGTGGTGGATTTTGCCCTTCCCAAATTTTGATTTCTTGTTACTGTTCCTTCTCTTTCAAGGCTTTGGCTAATTCTCTTCAAAGTAGACAAATAAACAAGGACTTTCTGTTTGTTCATGGAAGTTCTGGGTTGGCTTGATATGTCTTTGCAAAGACCTGCAATGCAATTTTTAACAGCTGCATCTGCATAGAACTTGGTACTTCTTGAGAAGTAAAAAGAATACTCAAAAAATGATACTAAAATGAATAATCAAATAATAGCTGAATATTATCTTTAGTTACTTGAAAAGTGTTTTAAATATGGCTTAATATATCTATATCTATATGTATGTATGTATCTATCTATCTATCTATCTATCTATCTAGAGCTTGGCTTTGGGAACAAAAACTTTCCATGTCTGTTGCAGACACTCTGGTGGCCAGCGAGCCTGATGCAGGAGAGGCAGGCCTTTCTGCAGCAGTTGCAGGAGAAAATCTGCCTCGCAGTGCTGCCTTCTATCATCTGCTGCTGCTCTGCATACATTCTTGGCAGAGGGGGTTATTTGTAAGACCTTTAGTTGCCATATGTTCCTCCCAGCTGCCTCTTTTGTCCACTGTCTGGGGTTGATGTCGCAGGTGATTAGGGTTATTTCCGAGAGACCCTGTATCTCTTCTGTGAGGCCTCACTTCTGCGCTGGCTGTGGATTAGTTCTCTGAAAAGGAAGATCTCTGGCAACCAATAGTCCTCCATCCTTGCCATGTGACCTGCTCATTGCAGCATGATCTTGATGCTTGTGGCCCTGGCTGTCCTGAGAATCTTGCTGTTCATGATAAAATCACTCCAACACACTTTGAGGATGGTGTGGAGGCAACACTGGTGGAAGTGCTCAAGAACGCATAGGTAACGCTGGGATACAACCCAGGATTTGGCACCATATAGGTGGGTAGGTAATACTATGGCTTTGTAGACTTTCATTTTTGTGTCTTTCTTGAAGGTTTTTCCTACCACAGTCTACCAAAGGATTGGTTTGCCATAGCCAGTCTGTTTTCAATCTCTTTGTCCAGCCTGGCATTGTAAGATATGACACAACCCAGGTAAGGGAAGTCCTTGACAACTTTAAGCATAGTCAAGCCAATGGAGATGGAAGGCAGGTGATGGGTTTGTTCCAGTAAGGGTTGGTGTATAAGAACCATCGTTTTGATGCTGACTTCCATGCCAAAAGTTTCTGTGGCCTCTGTAAAACAGGATGGTATCTGCTGGAGGGCCACTTCTGTGTAAGCAACCAGAGCCTTGTCATTAGCAAACAGGAGCTCTCTGCAAGTATATTTGTATGTTTACATGCAAATATATGTATCTATCTATATCTTTGTACATCATTATATTAACTATTAGATTGATGCGAAAGATTCCAGTGTTTTTTTACAAATTCTTTTATTCATATCAATTAGTAGCATCGTTGTTCAGTCATCAAAGTATTTTTCCTGGCATTCTATCACATTAACTACCTTTCAGCTAAACTGTGGATTCCATCATAGAAGAAGATTTTGATTTGGTGAATGTCTCAAGGAATCTTTGATATCTTGAAATTGTTGGAACCACCTGACAAAGAGTGTTGCATGGAACGAAACAAGTAATAATCTGAAGGTGACATGTATATAGAATATGCTGCATGTGGAAGAACTTCCTAACCCACTCCATGATGGTTTCTTGCTTCACATTTGCAGCATGAGGATAGACATTGTCAGGCAGAAAAACTGCCCTTCAACTTCCTTGACCCCGAAAAGGACCTTTCTTTTACAATACATCATTCAAATGAGCCAAATGCTCAATATAGTGTTATACAGTAACAGTTTATCTAGGTTCCAGCAATTCATAATAAATAATTATCTTTGGAACCCACCAAACACAAAGAGGAAAGTTTTTTGCCAGTAGATTATGTCACATTATGATGTTGAAGGCTTTTCTGGTTCTATAGCCACAGTTTTTTGTTTGTTTTGGATTCTCTCAATAGATCAATTTCTCATTGCCAGGGACTCTATTGATCAAAACTTACTTTTATTTATGTCAAGAACAAGTGTTTAAATACTGACCAGTGTTCTCTTCCAAAACTTCACCTGGAAGCAATATTTCTAGCCTCTGAACTTTTCCTAAGTCTTGTAAATGACATACTACAGTTGACTAACTCACTTATACTTTTTTGCTAATTAACACATTGTTTCCACTGCATCCTCCCTCAAAGTACCTCTGATTCCTGATTTTCAAGAGGTCTTCCATTGGGTTATCTGTTCTTGAGCTCAAAGTCCCCTTTTGTAAACTTTGCAAACCATTCTCAGCACATGCTTGTACCTACTGCATCATTACCAAAACATTCAATGAAACATTGTCTAGCCTTTGGTGCAATCTTTCCAGACTAAACATGAACGGTAAACTGTTGAATGTCTATTGTGTATATTCATATACGGTTTCCCCCTAATAATCGTTTCCACATTTGAATGGGATGTTATACATACAATGTTGATGAAAGCTGTAGAATGGATTGGCTGAACCATTATGGTAACAACAACAGCAACAAAAAGAATGAGTTTAATAGTCTGAAAAACCTTTGGAATATTAATGACTCTTTTCAGAATTACAAAACCATGTTTCTTTTATTTACAGGTTATGATATCCCAAAAGATACTTGGATCTTGTGCAATGTCTGGAGTATTCATTATGACTCAAAATATTGGAAAAATCCAAAAAAGTTTGATCCAACCAGGTAATACCAAAAGATTTTTCACATCAAATTTAAATATTTATCAAGCAAAATCAAAATGTTTTCTCATTGCTAACTCACTTTTACACATTACATAATTTGGCCATTGTTCTAATTTTATCACTTGTGCAAAATTAATTTCAACATGAATTTAACATTATTATCATTAATACAAAGATAAAAAATCAAATATCTAAATCACAATGAATAAAGTGTATAACACTAAATATTAAATGAGATGTATCTTTAGGGTAAACAAAGTAAACCTTCCTACATAAATTACATGTTATCTAAAAAAGCATACAAATATCTCACACTACATATTAAATGAGATGTATATTTAGGGTAAACAGCAAAAATATTATTGATGTACACTTCTGTTTTTAAAATTAGAAATATAAAATCTCATCTCTCTCTTATTTGGATTGTCTTGCTCAAAATCTCTTAGCTCTATTGTATTTATTATTTAATAAAGTAAATGCTCATTTTTAAATTCATAATTTTAAAACTTGCTGTATTCTTTTTATTTAACTTTTGGGTATATGCAAATAACAAGCATACCAGCTATGACTTACAGATGTGAAACATGGACATTAACAAAACAAATTGAAAACCAGCTTAGAATTGCACAGAGAGCCATGGAAAGAGCAATGTAGGAGTAGGAAAAGACCAGACACAAGAGATAGAAGGTTTGCCAGTAAGACAATGCAGAGGGTAATGCAATCCGGACGTCATGGGAGGAGATGGGAAAGACCTTTGTCCAGACTTATAATGGCTGATGAGGATATATATATTATATTCAGATATTACTTAACATCCACTTAGAAAATAATAAACTTAAAGACCTGTGAACTTTTTAAGTTAGTCTTTACATTCTATATTTTAATGTTTTATATTCATTATTTACCATGGTTTGATATTCTTATTTTATAGATTTCAGACATTTATCTTGATTATTAATTTTACTTTCTATTATCTATTATTGCTGATTGATTATTATTGCGATTTTGTAACTATTTTGTTTAGTATTTATTTAATATTCATTCTTATTTATTTTAAGTAAAGTATTTTATTTACTTACATGAAAGACTTGTTAATAATGTTCATTGATTATTCCATAATTTTAATTATAGATCACTAAATGAGAAACTTTCTAAAATAGAAAACCAATGTTACTTCTTCTATTATTTTATGATGAATGTATATCCTGTAAATTTTTCTGTTGTAGGTTCTTAAAAGATGGCAAAACTGTATCAATTCCGGATTTCTTCCTCCCGTACGGTCTGGGCATGCGTGAATGTCCTGGTCAGGCATTGGCTACATTGGAAATCTTCCTCTATTTCTCTTACATCCTGCATCACATGATAATCCGTTCTGCTGATGATACCCATTCATTCTATATGGAGGGAGAACTAGACTCACTTCTACAGCACAAACCAAAGCCGTTCCTCATCAAAGCCATCAAAAGAGAAGACTAGAACCAAAGTAAGAGATATTCTTTGAACAAAAGCTGAATGCATTCTGGGAAACTGTGAAGTTGATTGAGAATTCATGTCAAATGTATTTGTTTTTTAAAATTTCTCTTAGATATTTGCAAAATGGGAAGGTTGTATATGATTATTAACCCTTCATAGAGCACCCCTAAAACTATTTTAGATATCAAAACAACTTTTTTGTATGTTAAACTAGACCTAATTTTTTTAATTTATGGGGGCAAAACCCCCTGTGATGAAGTGATCATATATGGTACCTCGCCCAAAAAGTGACCAAAAATGGAAAATTAAAGTAGAAAGTTAAATAAAACATAGAATTAAAGAATAACATTCAATATAACGAATAGATACAAAACATTGTTATTGACAAAAGAAATAACACCTCCGGTTTGATCTTAAAATGTTATTGTGTGGGCCAAAAACAGGCTAATTTAATGGGGTGTTTCTGCTGTTATTCGAACACAAGTGTACTTTGCAAAGCTTGCAGACCACATTGGTATGGATTATGTCGTCTTTGTGGCTACAATATTTGCATGTGGCTGACAGGTCCTCAGGTGATCATATATAGTCACTTTCCCCATAAAGGGTTAACTAAGCTTAGCTTAATCCTGACACATGTATGCCCTGATATTCACTAAGTTTAGCTTAATCTGGCCCAAGGCCATGGTGGTGGGGCACCCAGTGAAGATTGAATTCACTACACTTGTGAATTGGTCCACGTGATCAGTTTGCTAAACATCTCACTGATGTAGGCATCCCAGGAATGTGGTGTATGGACTTGGTATAATGGAAAGGAGAAATAAGTTGAAACTTTATGTCATTGGAAAATTAGGAAGTAAATTATTTTTTATTTCAATCCAAGAATGGCATATTAGGATTTTTACCTGATTACCATTAAATGAATTTTGATTGTAAATGTTGATGATGTTCTGGGTAGTAGTTAAAAGAAAAATACAAAAAAAGTCATGTGACTAACGTCTTTTGGCAGTATGCCATGTTGGGGATGATCAATTAAAAATTGTAAAAAGGGATGATTATTGAATAAGTTACTTCTCTTTCCTTTTGTTGGGCAGTGATCACTAAAAAAGTCTGAATTAAAAAAACAAAACAAATGTGAATGCTGTCAGACACAAACTAAGGGACCAATTTAGCATAAACTTACATTGCAAATTGAACCCCCCACTAAAAACCCATTTTGGGGGAGAATTTTCAAAAACAAAAAAAACATAATAAGGAGTAAATGTTGAAATTTTCAATCCTCTTGCTCCATTGGTGCATGATAGATACATATCCAGACCATCTTAAAAACTGAAGAAACCTATGTTGACAATTTTGGTTGATAGTTTCTAATAACTTGCTGTGGTTGGGAGCTCTCACTCCATTTGGACATATAATAAAGACAGAAAGACAGATCAAATGAGGGATGAGGTTTCCTTATTTCTACTCATCTGGGTCAAGCAAGGGGTATGTTTTATCTATTTCAGGTTGTCTGACCACTTTCAAAATATGTGAGTTTTAGTGATCCACCCCATGTGCCTAAAGTGCCAGCAATTAAAAAGGCAGAATCAATCGAATGCTCTGTGAATGCTCCCTGTGCGTGACTGCCATCTTTTTGGGGGGAATGCTTACTGGTCAATTTATATATGCATTCAACAGTCAAAGCCACTTCAGCACATGACATGTACTTATTTGGCTGTGATTTCTGAGTTGTACTTACTTAGTCATGTGATTAGTGATATGCAGTGTCTTCCTTCAATCACATCATGTCACTGAATATGATAGATATGTCCTTTGATCACACCATGCATGACCTCTTTGGTCAAGCTACATTGCTGAATATATTACAATTTAATCAATGTGTTTAGCAATAATGAATTATATGAATAATTATGTGGTAAATAGTAATAGCCTACAAATTGTTAACAAGTATCCATTAAGATTTTTAATGAACAGTGAAAGATTTTATAAACAGAGTCCATAAAGAAAAAATACTTAATCTATTTGTAACATATTTTACAATATTCAAAGATATAAGATCTATGAAAAATAATGATCTTGGAATAGACATTTAATTTTTGCTACATTACTTTATGGAACAATATTTTATTAATTATTTTATTGTCAATCAGATAACCAAGTAAAATTCTGCTATTAACAATGTTTTCATTACAAACATCAACCTTAGAGACAGCATGCGTTTTGACTGTTAATGTTTTTTATGATACTGTTTTTCAATTATTAATAGACATAATACTACATAATACACAGTTCTTTCCATGCTGTATTAAAATATCTACTTATTTTATTAGTTTATTATTTGTAACATAGTTAAAAAAATAGTGGCTCAGTAAAACATTTAATTGCTTTTAACAAATATCAGATTCTATGTAATAGTCCACAATTTCCTCAGATGAAGCATTATCAATTAAACTAGCATATACCTGTAAAAAATGACAGGGTTATTGATGTATGGATTGGCAATAAGGAGCCAAGAGCGATTTTATTAGGTAATTCTTTTTTATTAAATTATTTGATGTATCCTAATTTTAAGTTTTTTGAAAGTCTAAACTTAAGATATTGTGCAGTATGAAAAAAGGTCACGGAAAGAAACTTATTTTATTAAAAATATAACTTATTTCATTACAAAATAAAGTTGATGTCCAAATTTGACAGATCTGGCCTTTATAAAAAGCATTTGGCCATGCAATTTTGGTTTGGCCATATTTAAATTTTTAGCCATTTTGACTTTCTTTTTTTTTGGTGTGTGCGGGTTTTTAACCAGAAACATCTAGAAGAATCTCGCAACTGCTTCCCCCTGCCAATAGTTTCCTCACTGTAGGCTTACATCAAAAGAAGCCAAAAGGAAGGAGAAAGACAGACAGTCCCTTTCAGCATTCCATTGACACATTTTTTCTATAGACTTTGATTGGTATTCTTTCTTGCTATGGAAACAGCATATCTCATTTTTTATTATCCACCCTTTAATTTTTTATTAGCTATACAATGTATTTCATGTAGACCAATCTATTATGAAGTGTAGGATATGTCAGGTAGCAGACATGACAGACAACCAAACATCATAAAACCATACAAACATACTTGTTTACATATTTGGCTTTTATATAAGATATATATTATTAGTAAGATTACTATCAACTATTATTTCTTTTCCTTTTTTTATGGTGCTTTTTATCACAATCTCAGATCATCATCCTATGGTGATTAAGTAACTAGCATAGATAGGAAATAAAGAACAAGCTTCTGGCAAGATCTGAACTTGCATTTGCCATCACTGGGAGCCCATCCTTCCATGAAAATCTCTTTTCTCCTTACCAGATGAATCCTCTTCTCCTTAACAGATGACAAAGGTCTTGCAATTGGCCTCCTGTGATGGTTGACCAAAAAGAAAAGAGTTGTTGAGTGAGGATTAGTGCTATCTACTCTCCTATAACAACCTTACCAGCCCAGGCAGTGGCAGCAGCAGGAAGCTGTTATATACATTGTCAACCTTAACAGGGCTAGTCATCATATTTAGAAATACACACTTCCAGAAGGTTAAGAAAATCATCCAAATTTCACTTGCAATTTCTTAATTTTTATATTGGTTTGCGCATAAACAGTAAGATTGACTCCAAGTTTTTAATTAATGAAAATCTTGTTCCCAATGCAAACATCATCAGCAAGATGTTTCTATGCTTTTCTTCTTATGTCTATTATATACCAAACTAAACTTCAGCTTAACCATAGTTTCAACCAAATCCAAGATGTCTATAACTACTTATTGAAATCAAGCTTGGAACAAAGCAGTGGCGGCTCTGGGTCTGACTGTGTCCCACCTTGCACATTTCTTTTAGATTATTTTTTAGATTTTTTAAGATTATTTTAAAAGATTTTTCAGGGTCCCTCATATATATTGCACCTGTGGGTCCCATGTGCCTCCTCTGAACAAGGCAACAATCAATTTATGTTTTTTTGCACTCTTCTCTTTAAAATGGACACAATTTATAAGTCATCATTGTAATTATACATATAATAGCCCTATTGTGTCAGTAACACTTGGCTAAATTCCTAACCGGTAACAATCACTTTTTTCCTCATCTGCAATGTATTTCTATAGTAAATGTTTATATATTATACATGCAATAACCTGTTGAAAAAACTCATCATAATTCTTGACCAATGACAATCGCTTTCTTCCTGATTTTCAATATGCAATTTGAGTGCTTAAAATTGCTCAAACAAATTTTAAGTCAAAAGTCGCAAAATTCAATGCTTAATCATTTAATCTTTCCTCTATCACCTGAAATATTTTGTTTGTTAGTGCTGAAAATGGTTAAGTGAAGTGGGTAGTACAGTAAGGTCAGTGGAAAGAGATAAAAAAAGCCCAAATCTTGCCTATATATACCAAGTTCAAATGAAGGCAGCACTAAAATACAACCATGATCATTGTTTCATTTTTCCCCACTGCCAAAATTTACTGTTACAATATAAATGTAATCATTGGAATGAATGAAAGTTTTGACGTGTTTATGGGTTATTTAAACAGCTAGTTATCTATAATGGCTATACTAATATATTTCCCTATCTTTTTGTATTTTTTCAGATTATCAGATGCTTCTTTCATCAACATGCTTAAGACTGGAATATTTAATATTGAAACACTGTGATATGTGATGACTCAATTCCCCACTAAATTGTTATTATAAAAAAGTTCTTTACATGTGTACAAATTTGCGATTTGATAGGCATTTTTTTATTTGTGTGAATATTAATTAACATCGTCTTTATAATGGATCACTAAAAAGAATGAATTTTCAAATTAAAAAATAATAGACTTTACTCACAATGATAATTGATTATGTAGATTTTAACTAAGCTTTGCTTAGTCCAGCAGAACACTAAACAACTTATTATATAAATCAAACAGCAAATTACTGAAAATTTGAGTAAGAGATTGCAGGGTGGCCTGCTTTGTGTGTTAGATTATTTTTATCACTGGCACCAAATAGTTTATATTCAAGCCAAGGTAAAAGCCATGATCACGATTGCTGATTTTCAAGGAAGCCAGGCCCTCCTTACTAGAAAGATTGGCATACCATAATCTTCCTACACCCTATGTGGCCTTGTACCATACTAAGCAATGCTTAGTAAACATTATGGTGGTTCAATGAGACTGTAGCCTCTTAGCTGAATTTGTATCTATTTGTAAGATTTTCACTGCATAATGTTCAAACTGTGTGATCTATGGAGAAGCAGTGTGTTAAGTGCATTGACAAGGAATGAGAGTATGTTGGAAAATAAATATTTGTTGTATAAAATAAAATGCTCTTTTTCATCATTAGGCTACAGACTTATTGATAAACCTACACATGGAATTGCTAGACCAAAGCAGTTATATCCTAAATTTGTTATTATTAATAATATTATTTTATAATTTATATTTCTAATTGATAGTGGTACATCTTGAACATCTTGAACAAAAATCTTTCTACATTTTCAGGTACATTTGAAAGAAAAAATTACTCACCTCAATGAACTATTTATATGAACAGAAACTGATTTTGAGGTTTATAAGAAAAAATATCTTACAGAGGCTGTGTTTGAGGGATTTTTTCTTATTTAAAAAGTAATATTTTTATTCTGCAGCAGTTCTTATATATTGTTGCTTTTATTTATCCTCTCAAAGCAAACCAAAAGAGTTTATGAAAACATTTTAAATGCAGACTCCTTTCAACCTGATACAAATCATTTGCTAACAATCTCAGTACAAAATTAATCAATTATAATGTATTTCAAGTTTCTCTGTATTTATCTAGAAACATATTTTACAAATGGTTCATTAATGATCTCACCAAATACCCACATTACATGGTTCTCTTTACCAATTTACCAAAGATATTTTTTAGTCCATAAACACAGGAATAAAGAAGACCACACAGCAAATTATATGGATTTTAGCAACACTACTCTTATAGCTAAGAGAAGGTATTTTATTTCAGTGCCAATATCCTAAGAGGGATTTTTCAGTATAATTTATGACAATCTTGTTTTAAACAATCTAACTTGTTTTATAATAGTATATATATATATAATTTCTTCTGAATGATCAAGTATTTCAAATGTAGATATTTGCATCAGATTGGTCAAGTATTGTGCAAGTTGTAAAGTAAACCTGCCAGGTCTACATGCGCATGGTAGATGATTCAAATTAAATGACGATTCTACCAAAATCAACCCTGAATAAATAATATGGCTTTTACCAAAAAATACAGTATATACACAGGTTAAAGGTAGTTAAACTGATTATGCTTATATCATTGTACATTGTGGTTTTATTGCATGCCTTGTGTCTTACCTGTGTTTAACTGTTTTGTGTGGCTCAACAGTTCGCAGATAAAAAAAACAGCTAGAAATATTTGACTATTTTCCTCATAAAAAAAGACATGCTTTCACTTATATTATTGTCAGTTGATAAAACATGGTGAGTCACCTAATGTAAACTTTTTATTCAGGATGAGATACAATGAGATGTGCTCAGAAGGATATAATAGTCAATATTTGGTAATTTTGGAGGGTGACTATTAAATGCTTATTTAAAGGAATACATTTTAGACAAGTTAATTGTCTCCAGATATTTTAAAAGAATGAAATATTTAAACATTTGGAATATTTTACATATTTAAAAAATAATGACTGTAAACATCAGGTGCTACATTCATCTTTCATACAAAGGATACATGTGTAGATAAATCAATCTTTATTATTATTGGATGAAGTATTGTAACATACCACCTTTTATTAAATTTGACTAGTTTTTACCGTCATCCTAATTTTAGTTGTTTTTATACAACATTTATAAATCAATCTTTATTATTATTGGATGAAGTATTGTGACACACCACCTTTTATTAAATTTGACTAGTTTTTACCTTTATCCTAATTTCAATTGCTTTCTTAAAGAAGGATTACTCTTTATTTCCGAGTGTGCTGTTATTCGTTGCTACAGAAACAGTGGCCTGAATTAATAAGTTACAATGGCTGCATAATACCAGCCATGA
>VCCN01004667.1:1549769-1562861 GCA_006491835.1 Architeuthis dux
ATATGTGTGTGTGTGTGTGTTGGCTTTTATGCTAAATATTTATTGTGGTTGCTTTACGGGGCTTTTTCTTTTTAATTGATATTTGGTTATCTGTGCTGCTCCTATGTGTTAATGTAGAGAGTAAAACAAAACAGTAAATGTTGTAGCTTGTTTTATAGGACTAAGTTCCTCGTCTTTCTTTATCACGTGCGCTGTGTCTAATGTGCTTTATTCTGAAGGGACCTGTGCTCTCCCTCCCATAAATGTCATGTCAAGTATATGTGCCAGCGGGCTCCGGAACTGCTCTCCCTTGACAAGCATTGAACTTGTGACCTCCCAGTAAACGGGGTGAATTCCAAAATACAACAGCTACCAGAGAAGGCTCTTACAGCATGTAAAATCCTGAAATACCTATGAATTAATGTTTTAGGGTAAAATAAAGTGGATTTCTGAATTCCTCATGTCTGCAACCTATGATTTAGCCCTTTAAAGTACTCATATATCTCAACTGGGAGACGAGATATGAAATTCTGTTTGTTTTGTGTATGCTGGCGGCCATTTTGTTTTATGCAAATCAGGTAGTTCTTCCCGACCGTTTTCTTGGGAACATCTTTTTTTCCTGAAAGAGGACATCCTAAGGAACATTTTGGTACCCTAAAAGTAGAATCATGGGCATGATAGCCCTTGCTGGCCCCCGGACTATATGTCTTGGGTTCGCGTTCGAGATTCTTTTTAATATGAAGAAAATTGCTTTTCTAAGTCACGAATACAAACAAATAACAAAAGAGGAAAACTACGCAGTAGAGGAGATTTCAGTGCTGCAGGGGCTGCACAGACCACCAGCAGCATTATCGTGGCTTGCATACAAGCAAATGAACATACAACATGTCTATAGATTTTAAGCCTGGCTACTGCAGGGTCAAACCTTACTCCTACTTCTATTCCAATTGAAGATGATTACTGCAATCTTTTTTTTATTGTATACATAATAAATACATTCGTAAACATATAAGACTTCACAGTTGGTAAAAGAGCCGCCTAGCAATCACTAAGTCGTGATTTCAAATCACGTTAGGGAAATGCTAATGTTATTAGTCGGTTTGGTGTAACGTGACGGGATAGAAAAACAGTGGAGAAAGTTCCTCCCCTAATTTGGTGAGGATTGTTCTTGTTACGGGGTAGAATAATGTCAACTCCAACTTGAACTGGAGTTTGACAAACAATATCTATGAGAGATGATAGAAATATCTATATTAATTAACATGTAACCCTTTCATGCGCATGGTTTTGTGCAACAGTAAATTAAAATAATTACATCGTCGTCATATGACATACTTAGACCAATAAAAAAGACTTTTCATAGACAGGCATGAACAACCAACCACTGTCCATATCTGAGAATGCTGAAAATTGGTGTTTTCACGAAGAAGACATTATTTTAATTTGTTGTTGCAACCCGGTGTACGAAAGGATTAAGAAGGTAAGCATGCTTATGAAAAAAACTCTTTGTTTATTGATCTGCACCTAAAATCTGGGTTACAGAATTGAGGTTTCATCTCAGACACCAGTTGTGACGTTAGGGTCGATGATCGACCTTTTAATTTAATTAAGTTCGTCTGATTAGGTTGTTCATTTAGTGTCTCTAATGAGACAGCGAAATTGGTAATTAAGTAAGTTAACACCAGAACAGAAAATATTCCCACGGTCAGAAACAAAGCATATATTTCCTCCCAGGCTCTTTCAGAGGTCAAATGACCAAACACTGTTGGGAAAGAACCCCGCGAGGCCGAGGTCATTAACTTGAAATTACCCCATGCCGCGTGACAAACGCATTTAGAACAGATTATCAATTTTGGTGTTGGAATTTGAAAATGAGCCAGCATGGTTCAAAAATCCATGTAAAGGTTGGCATCAATTTAAAAAAAAACGAACCCCGCGGTGTTTGGAGTCGGTTTTGGTCAGAAAGGAATTTTAGAAAGTTACCACATACTGCGATTTCAGAGAGAGTAACGGATGTGGACGAGTTAAGAATGACACTTGATCAAAAGCAGATGTTTTTTAAAACCCCATAAACGCGGATCAAAGACTTATTTCAGATACAGATAATTAGCAGGAACTAAGAGCGATAACCACGCAGGTTTAAATAGGGCTGATTCTTCATTGTCAGTGGTCAGAGGGATTTAGCCAGCCAACGGATGCGTGCCTCGGCCACGCGTCCTGCTAATGGGAGCATGACTAAATAGTTTCCTAGTCTCTCTCTCTCTCCCTCCCTCTCCCTCTCCCTCTGTATTCGCCTTGTTATTTATCCACTCTGAGAGTTGAACACCCATACACTATACTATAAACGAGAGACGTTTGTTTCATCCTTCAATTGCACGCTGTGCAGTTCCTGTCCTGCATCTACTAATTGTATGTCTGCACGTTACGCAACAATAACATGGTTGTGAAACACAAGTAAGCTGAAACTTACAAGCCAAAATCACGATGGATAAAGTAAGCACAGATGTAAGACATTGGAACATGTTTTAATAGAGGTTTTAGCACTTGAAATATTTGAGCTGCTTAAATAAGTAGTTGCATTTGGGGAAGTTAGCATCAGCAGCAAGCTTTGATTACATTATGGAAACGTCTTCATAAAACCATGCGTGGAATCAGATGTGATAGTGTTTCTCCCAAAATAGTTATTATGTTATAAATAAAAACATTATGAAGAATAAAAAAAGAGAAAGAGAAGTGGTGGGGACTGTGGAAGGAAAACATAAAGAAAAAAAGACAAAAAGAAGAAAGCAAAGAGGAGAGGTGAGGCAAAATCTAGTCTCGTTTTTAATTTGGATATTTAATTCTTACTTAACTATGCCGTGTATTTCTCCTAGTTACTGATTATCATTTAATTACAAGAAGGATGAGAATGTAGATTTTCTTACTGTAAAATGATATTAGCGTTGAATTAAAAAAAAATACGTGTTAAATGCTTCGTAATATCGTTTTTTAAATAAATACATAATAAATAATTAGAAATCTGCTTAATGTCACCAATAATAAATTGTGACGAGGAAATACTGACGAAGGTGAAAAAAAAGGTTTAAGTGCTTTTTTCCAGAAGAAGAGGAAGAACCCGACAAGAGAGGTAGTAGTCAATACAACGATAACAGAGGGAACAAAGAGATGAGCTAGAGAGAGGTAAATAAGAAAATGTAGGTATGGAAAAGAAGTGATGAAATAAAAAAGAAAACAACAAATGTAAAAAGAGAGGGGGGCTGGAAAGGTGAGAGAAAAAAAAAGCCACAAATATCCGAATTCACATTAAATCTTAGATGGAACCAATTTGTATTTTTAAATCTTATTTTCATTTTCTCTTCATTGAGCTACTTCTCAAGTTAAACCTACTCTCCTAGGTTGGCAGGCTTTCGGTAGAGCAAACTCAACATTCAAGAAGATCCCGTTGGTTTTTAAAAGAAGTGTCTACAACCAATGCGTCCTCCTGATAGTTACCTAGGGAGCTAAAACATGGGCCTAACCAAAAGATTGTCTCTCGAACTAAGAACCATGCAACGTGCCCAAAGGAGGATCATGCTTAAAATCACATGGAGAGATCACAAGACAGCACAGTATATTAGAGAAAAAAATCATAGATATCATAGAAAATAGAATCCATTATAAAACTCAAATGGCAATGGGCAGGCCATGTTGCAAGAATTCCAGACAACCACTTGACATAACGACTCCCAACACGAATCCCTTAATGTTATATGCGAAATTGCGACCGGAAGAAAATAAGATGGTGTGACGATTTTGACAGGTACATGATATATTGGCGCCGTGACGCCCACGATAGAGATATCTGGCTAATTTTGTGGAATGACGTCGGACGTTAAAAGGCTGCTGCTGATGAGTAATAGTGTAGGGCCAATTGTTCAATATAAGCTTAGATTGAGGAAAAATATGGTTACAATGTTTTTAATCCCATCTTGATCCCGTGATTAGTGTGTATTACTAAAAATGCTTATATCTGAGCAACCAAAGGTACAATGGACATGACACTTGGTATAGTATTATTTATCTATAACAGAACAGTATTCGTACCATAATATATAAGTTACGTCACTAGTGTATATTTTACAGACCAGCATTTAGGTAATTTACTGTTTCTCTTCTTTCAGTTATACAACCTTATCATCGATCGTCATTTTTAATGACATCCGCGTTTCAGAAAACAGAGCATTCTGATTTGAATGTATTATACATATTTCCCCCGACTTCTTTATAGAAGAGGTACAGATTTGCATTGTTTGTTGGTAAAACAATCTTTGTCACAATGGTAGAGACGTCCAAGGAGGGACCAATTTTAACATCGTGATTGTTTCAGACATCAATCCATTTATTTACATTATTTGTGTATCGCATATTAGTTGAACCGTGAATCCGATGGCAATGGTCTTTTCTTCCAATCTTCATGACATCGTTGTCTTGTAAAGCATACAATTCAAACGTAAACCCGAGTAAGACGTGCATAATTAATCTGGCCATAGGCGAAAGTAAACTTTGTGAACATATCTATAGAGGCCAAGTGCAATTACCACAATCCTTGGCGAGTAGCACTTGCGAACAAGAGTATACCTCTCACTAAATGCATGACGTTGCTCAAAAAGAACTTCGCCAATGTTGCATTAAACATTTGCATGGCGGGAAATAGCTTCAAATCACCGAGGTCATTGATCAATTTATTAATCTCCCATCCATGTTTTGTTGCAAACGTTGAAATAGCTAGTTGAGCTGCCATCTTCAAAACCGTATACCCATCAAGGAATTCATTCACATATAAGGAGAAAAGAGCCAAGTACGTAGTCAGAAATGCGTCAAAGTTCCACTTGTAGTGCTTTCCTGTCGTGATTTGTTCTGTCGTGGCCGGGCCACATATATATTAGTTTCAGTCAAGGCATCGTCTAAACCATTTCAATTCATGTTATTGCCGATTCCCCTTAACATGTCAAATAGAATGTGAAGCTGACCGGATCGAAAGAAATTGGATTTATTTGCTTGTAATTGTAATTGAATGCACTTATAATATAAGTGAAGATCTAACGTTACAATTGTTTTGTGATTATGAGTGGTTACCAAGTTGATGCTGTATATAAATTTGACCAATCAGTGGGGTTACCTTGGATTTCAGACGTAGTACAGTAATTTGTTAAAGGGGCTGCTCCGGTGATCAACGAGTCCATTAAAACCAAGATGGGACATTTTGAGCATTGGTCAAGGTTTTTGCTAAGGGCCAGCTCAGATTCCAACATTTGTAACGGTTAAGCCATTCTAAAGACATGGGATGTTCAACATTTGGACATGTGTCATGTCTTGGACACAGCTGTGGGCAGTACATACTATCATACTTTGTGATACCAGTATTAGGAAGTTTAGTACTATTTCTTTTGATTTCAATGGTTTTGGCGTTGTAATTAATATTTTAATTTCTGGATCACTACCTGTGCCTTTCCATGCAGTTGTCTCCTTCCACCAGGTGTGTCAATTCGGACATCAGTATTGTCAATTGCGAAGAAGATTTGGTGTTCGGAGAGAGTGTAGGAGGAACATATATCCCGCCATTCTCTTCAACCTTCGCATTTAATTTGGAAAGTATGTCATTCTTTATTGGACACACTCTCTTGTACGGGACTGATAAATTGCCATGAGGTCAAACAAGGCTCTACTTCGCGTTTTATGGTACATTTAGAGTCCTAATCCGACTGAAAGAGGTATCTCTGTTGTGGAGAATGTTGGTTTGGTTGAGTTATCTTGCGGCCCATAATTTACCGATCAGATTTAAATGATTGGACAATGAATTGTGAAATTATGGAGACTTCCTTGTTGAGACTTTCTTTGCAATTGTTTCTTAGGGCCAACTAGTATCCACATAATGAAGGGTGCAAGATGTTCAGATACCTGGAAATTGTCGAAAGACCCACTGAAATGCCACTGTTCTATCTCATGAAGCTCCTTTCGTGTAATTCTGGAAACCTTCTATATATCTTTCACTTTATCGTTCACCGAAAAATCTGCTGCAGTTACTACAAATGCGGTCAGGCTCATTTATTCTCACGAATGGAACAATTACTACATTATGGACATATTCAGTTATCTGCTTTGTGTAGTAGCTCTATGTAATTATCACTCAGTGTATTCATATCCATCACAATACCAGTTCATATAGATTAATCAACTCAATGTCACAGACAACTTGCTCAAATCATATATTTTGTTCACTAGTTTGAGCCTGCCTTTGAGCATTAACCAAACATTTCAAATAATAAACAGCATCATTAGCGATAGCATCGTCAAGATTTGGAATTGTGTTAAGTCGCAGAAAAAGATTCTTGTCACTCAACTTACTTGCGATACCCATCCTTCTTTCTCCAACTGTCTTCTACTTTGATCCCAGTCAGTTGTGTCTAAGATTTGATGCAAGTATAAACAAAACAGGAAGATTATAGGAAAACATATCGTTAAGGCGTCAACATAGAAAACTCAAAGCAGTATGCCTTGAAAAGAAAAAGCACATGGAAACAAATGAAAAACCAATGGACAGAAACAGAAGTCAGTGTTTGTGACGAAATCGGCTGAATGAAATGGAATTTACGTATAGAAAAGCCACACGAAAACCAGCACGAACACCTAATCAGAAGAAAACAAGGTAACGATGGGCTAAAGAGAAGCAATCATTTTTCAGGATGATAATGCATCTTGCCATAGAGCAAAGAGTGTCGAAGCATTTCTTCAGGAAAGCCATATCAACTCAATGCTACAGCCAGGAAACAGTCTTGATCCCACTTTAATTGAAAATATATGGTGGGCATTCTTAAGAAAATGTTATATGACAAGGATCCATCCTACAAAGCCGATGTGTCAACCGCTATTAGAGAAAGTTGAAACCAGCTTGATGGAGAATATTGTTTTCCATTAGTGAAGTCAATGTCTGAGAGAATACAGGCCATCACAAAAGCACAAAGAGGAGCAACAAATTACTAATTGTGATTTTTCTGTTGATGATTCCATAATGTTTTTACTCAGCATTGAGTGCTTCCATAATTCGTTCCTCTACTTGATCAGGAAGAAAATATTCATATAGAAATATCAAGCTATTAAACATCTGCGACTTGTTTACTTGCTGCAAAGTAAAAAAGAAAACCTGGGTGGACATCTAAGTGTGATGATTCCATCAGTTTTCTCAGGGGTAGTAGAATACGTTCTGCATTAAGTCTCCCACCGTATATTGTTCTATAGGATTGTCCAAGTCAATTGCAGTGTTATAACTATTTCTAATTCTACCACAGCATACATTCGTAAGTCTTTCAACACTACGGCAATTTGGTGCTTTCACAATGGCCTTGGCTTTTGAAAATGATTGGCATAAGATACACAATGAACAACCTACATCAGCCTTCATTTGCTCCCATGGTGATACAGTTTGCATGCTTATCTAATTATCTAAGGGTTATCTAATATGTATATGTTTTTGTTTACAGCATAGCATTGTGGATTTGAGCACGATAGCTGTAACACCATGTCACATTGTCACCGCTAACATTGCACAACATAGAAGCAAACCTGTTGGAAAAGAAATGCTGGATACTGCAAATTAGTTGAGTGAACCACTAATGATGTTGTTTATCATTTGAAATGTTGGGTTGATGCCAAAGGCAGGATCAACCTAGTTTGAGAAATATATGATTTAAGCGAGTTGTCCGTGACATTGAGTTGATTAATCTACTTCAATATGAGCTTGAGAACCCATCTGGTATTGTGAGGAATATGAACACACCAATTGATAAATACATAGAGCTACCACAAGAAAATGATTTCCAGCAAGACGAGATTAAGAATAACTACAAATATTGCATCAAGAAGCAGATAACTGAATATGTACCTAATGTAGAAGGAGGTTTCAATAATTTAACAGCTCATTATCCAATCATTTGAATTATGATAACTCCACCAAAACAAAATTCTTCACAACAGAGACACCTCTTTCAGTCGGATTGGGACTGTAAATGTACCATAAAACAGAGCCTTGGTTGACCTCATGACAAATATTAATTCAACAGTCCCGTACAAGAGAGTGTGTGCAATAAAGAATGACATCCTTTCCAGAGTAAAGACGACGGTTGGAGAGAATGGCAGGATATATGTTCCTCCTACACTCGCTCAGAACACCAACTCTTCTTTGCAATTGACAAGACTGATGTCCAAATTGACACACCTGACGGAAGGAGACAACTGCATGGAACAGCACAGGTAGTGTTCCAGACATTAAAATATTAATTACAACGCCTAAACCATTAAAATCAATAGAAATCGTACTAAACTTCTTAATACTTGTATCCCGATTTATAATATTGTCGTGTCCAAGAAATGAAACGTATCTAAATTTTGAACATCCCATTTCTTTGGAAGGGCTTAACCTTTACAGATGTTGGGATCTGAGCTGGTCCTTAGCAAAAACCTTGACCGATGCTCAAAATGTCCTATCTTGGTCTGCAATGGACTCCTTGATCACGGACGCAGCCCCTTTGGCAAATTACTGTACTACTTCTGTAATTGGTCAACTTTATATACAGAGTTGAAGGTAGTCCAATGCATTAACTTGTTTACCACTCATGGTCACAAAACAATTGTATAGCTAGATCTTCAGTTATTATAAGTGCTTTCAATTACAAGCAAATAATTCCACTGGGTCCAATTTCATCTTTCGATTCGGTCACTGCACATTCTATTTGCCATGTTAAATCAATCGGCAAGCACATGAATTGAAATGGTTTAGACGATGCCTTGATTGAAGCTAATATGGCCCGGCCACGATAGAACAAATCAAGGCAGGAAAGCACTACAAGTGGAACTTTGAAGCATTCTTTACTACGTACTTAGTTCTTTTCTCATTATTCAACTTTTGCAACAAGAGATGGTCGGAGATGAATCAATTGATCAATGAACGTGGTGATTTGAACCTATCTTCCGCCATGGAAGAGTTTGATGCAACATTGCTTTGAGAAGCTTCATGCATTTAGCGAGAATTATGCTGTTGTTCACAACAGCCACTCGCCAAGCATTGTGGTAATTGCACTTGGCCTCTATAGATATGTTCAAGTCATTTTCGTCTATGAACAGATCCATTATACACGTCTTACTCCAGTTTACCTGTCTGAAATGTATGCTTTACAAGACAACAATGTTAAACCTTGGAATTTCCTGACCGGTCTTAACTTTTCAATGAACAAAGATTACGCGCCATTTTCAGCACTCGGAACCAATCATGCATTAGAGCAAGAAAACAAGAAAATGAATGTTTTAGATGAAATTCGTGGCATTGCTAATAAAACTCAGACAGGAATATTTTGCAATGAATTTGGTATCCAGAAGATTGGAAGAAATTACCATTATCAGCTTCACGGTTCAACTAATATGCGATACACAAATAATGTAAATACATTGATTGATGTTTGAAACAATCACGATGTTAACATTGGTCCCTCATCGGACGTCTTTAACATTGTGACACAGGTTGCTTTTCCAGCAAACAATGTAAATCCGTTCCTGTCCCATGGGGAGCACTCGGAAGAGACGTGTATAATACATTCAAATCAGAAAGATTAGGAGGAGCAACATCTGTTTGAGACCCACTGATAAAGAAAATATATCACACTTTTTCTGACACGGTGATGTCATTCAAAATGAGGAAAAACTATTTTTTCATAATGTTTTGAGTATGTTTGCTAAAACGAATCTTAGGCCGTGTGTATGTACAGTTAACATTTTTCTGAGATAATAAAAAACTGTAAAAGTCACAAATAACACTTTAAAATGATTTCCATCCATCTATTCATCTATCTATCTGTTTGTTGATTCTTTTTTTAACAGAGATTATTTAGTCAAGTTTACTTTTTAAAAAAGCAACTAAAGCTTGGTTTATAATCAACTATGGATTACATACAAGCATGTTTTTCGGAGTTACATTCATTCTTAATTGCTGTAAGTAATGTCTCTCTCTCTCTCTCTCTCTCTCTTTATAAATCTAAATTTCATGTTGATAAAAACTTTCCTTCTCCTACACTACCTTTTGCAATGGGGACATGTATATTTGGGTTTAGATTCATGGACAGCACAGACAGGCACCTCACATAATGAGTGTAGTGAAATCGATCCTCAATGCGTGCCTCACCCCTGTAGTCTTGTGCCAGACTAGTCTAATCTCAGTCTGGCACAAGGCCAATAAGAAATAACCACTTTTCTATTCTGCATGTGGTTGAGAAATAGGCTTTACAATTGAGATTACATTGTAACTTTCCTTGCCTTCAAATATATCGAAATTCGGGCAAGAAATAAAAACTAACCCCCACCCCAACTGAAAATGGGTGTAGTTGTTTTTTTGCTTCTCACAACCCAGATCATGTGGGACAGTAGGCACTGGCTTTGACTCACCAGGTGTAACGTGCATAGGTTGCTGAATAAGAGTATTTTCTGAGGCGTAATTCGTTATCGAGAATTTCGCAAGAAAGATTTCACTGATAAGATCAGCCTCCAAATAATACAGACAGAGAGAAAAATAAACAAAAGGACAAGCGTAGGTTTTGTGTGTATGCCAATCTCATTATACGTTTACTTCTTTTATGAGGGAAAAATAGATAGGCTCATTTGGTAAACACTTTGATAATTTTATTAAACACAATAACCATATAATACTTGTAAACCATCATTATGAGAGGTTTAATACGCCTACATGCACTTATCTTTGTAGCAGCCTGAGTTTTGTTCATAATATCTATATTGGTTCAGCTACATTATCTATCTCTACATAGCGATATATCTAAGGCGTCTGGGTTAGTAGAGATATGTTTGGCAAGATAGTCTCGCAGGCCATTGCAAGTTAGTTTAATCCTCACTGGGTTCTCCGTTTGTGGCCTTGTAACAAACTGAGCTGAAATTACTGAATGTATTTATCAGCCTGTTCATTTCTCTATACGTATCTATTCCACTGAGAGGAAACTTATGAAATATCATTGTATAAAAGATGCATATGCGGACGCGTGCGCGCGCTCTCTCGCACGCACACACACACACACACACACACACACACACACTCAAAATGCGGAAATTACTTATAAGCATGACATAGAATGACATAAAAATGAGCTTATTTCACAATTCTTAGCGGGTGTGGCATTAATAATTTCTGGCAAAGAACATCAAAAGTAACGATCAAATATATTTAAGAGAGCGATATAACTACATTTAAGCCCATTTTTTATATTTTCTTACTGGTGTATTTACTCACTAGCTGAAGTACCCGTTTACGCCGGGTTAACTATTTAGTAGTAAAAAAAGGGACTAAAGCTTTCAGAAGAAGAAGAAGAAGAAGAAGAAGAAGAAGAAGAAGAAGAAGAAGAAGAAGAAGAAGAAGTAAGAGGAGGTGGAAAAAGGAGTGAAGAACAATAACAAGGTATTAAAATAAGAAGAGGGGGAAGACGAGATAGAAGAATAATGAGGAAGAGGGGGTTGCCTGTGCCAAACTAAGCTTATTATCCCTCTACACCATCATCATCATCATCATCACCATCATCATCATCATCATCATCATCATCATCATCATCATCATCATCATCATCAGCCACTATAAGCCCTCTGCTGGACAAAGGTCTTTCACATCTCTTTCCATGACGACCTCGATTGCGTTAAGTTCTACCATGTCTTAACGGCAAACCTTCCTATCTCATCCCACCATCTTGAGTCTGTTCTTTTCCTATTGCGTGTACTGTCCCATGGGCACGAATCGGTTATTCTTTTGCTCCATCTGTTGTCATCTCTTCTTGCTAAGTGTACAGCCCATCTCCATTTTTGTTGCTTAATTATTTGTATATATATATATATATATCCTTCACTCTAGGCGTCCCTCTGATCCATGTTGATCTTTTTCTATCACTTAGAATTATCCCTAGCATTGCTCTTTCCATGGCTCTCTGTGCGATAATTTCCATGTTTTGCATCCGCAAGTCATAGCTGGTATTATGCATTCATTGTATAATTTACGCCTTAAACACATTGGCAAAATGCTCTTCAAAATGTCTCTATTCATAGCAAATAATTTCCAGCCAATCGTTATGTGACGTTTTATTTCGCTTTCATGGTCTTTCTCTAACTTTATTACCTGTCCTAGGTAAATGTATTCGTCAACCTCTTCTAGAACCCCGCCCTCTATTCTTATGGTCTTATGGTATGGGGACTTTATTGTTGAACATTACTTTTGTCTTTGTTATGTTCATCTTTAAGCCTACTTTTTTACTTCCCCTATATAGATCATTTAACATGTTTTGTCAACTTTACGATGCGTCTGACGTCATGGAAACCTCATCGGCGAATCTCAAGTGGTTTAAATATACTCCGTTTATGTTTATTCCCATTCCCTCCCAGTCGGCTTTCCGAAATTTGCTTTCAAGCCTCACTGTAAATAGTTTAGGTGATATTGTATCCCATTGTCCTACTCCCTTTGCTATCTTTACCATGTTCGCATATGTATGTAGTCTAATTATTGCAGTGTCATCTTCGTACATGTTCTGAATGTTGTATGTAATTCTCGTTAACACCGTGTCCTTGCATTGAGTTGAGGACTGCCGTATATTCTACCGAATCAAATGCTTTCTCATAATCTACACAGGACAAAAAAGTGTTTCGTTGGATTCTAATAACTTTTCGATTAGTTGATTTATTCTATGTATGTGGTCTATTGTTGAGTAGCCACTTCTGAACCTTTCCTGTTCATGCGGTTGATTTTCATCTAGAATGATTGTTAATCTGTTTGTGAGTAGTTTATATATGTTAGGTAGTAGTGTAATAGGGCGGTAGTTGCTGAAGTCGTGGTTAACTCCTTTATTGTGGAGAATTGGCACTTTTATTTCTGGTATGCACTGTGTGAACAGTTGTGCTAATCCTTTGTGAGATATCTCTCCTACATCTTCTAGAAGGTCTGTCGTTATGCCATCCGCGCCTGGAAGGGCCCGGTTTAGAATGATAGTTACATTGTAAATAGAACCCCACCTCTAAAACCTTTAAAAAGTGTTTTATTTTACTTTA
>VCCN01004667.1:1690864-1702905 GCA_006491835.1 Architeuthis dux
GTGTCTGAGGCTAAGGTGGAATCGAATTCTTCGTTGGATGACACATAAAGAAGATCGCTAGGTGCAATGCATTCTCCAAGAAGATCTCCAAGAAGGAAAAAGAAGCTTCGTACAGCTATGTCACAGTGGTTTGGGGCTTCCTGAGCAATAACAAAGCAGAACACTATGTGGAGTTGTTTGAGCCTACGTCGAATAATAGGGTAAAATGTGATGACGGCTGTGCCCCAAAGTCTATATCCTTGACACTCATCTTGATAAAGTCAAGGAGAACATTGGAGCGTATTTGGAGGAGCGGTCTCTTTCACCACAAAGGATCATATGACGTGAACATGATGGGAGATTATATTTTGGGGTCTGGTTCGGGAAATTGAATTACAGTACAATCGCAAATCTCGAAAAACTACTCACTTCCAAATCTTGTGTGATTACTTTTGTTATTGCTTATATTATGTTGATTCAGATGTTGTTGCTCTTCTCAAAAAATGTGATTTTTTAGAATTTTAAATGTGAAACAAAAATACGCAAATTCACCCGTGGTACAATTGGAAGTAAGTAAACTTCAAAATATCATAGTACTGTTGCAGTCATAGTAGTTTGCAGAGAATAATAGCCAGTTGTTTTACGCATAAATAATTAGGAAATAACACTCACTACCCAGGAACAAATATCGCACTAGGTTTAATCTATGTATTTTGTATGTTCACATGCTGCCCTTTCTTTAACTCTCCATATGTCCTTTCTTGACGCTTTATTTCTAGCTAAGACTTCTTGAAGACGATTCGATCCGTCTCCTTCACTTGCATTTATCTTGTTCTATGCATTTGGCACGTCGATTCCAGACAATATTTCCTTTCAATTCCCCCTCAGACATTCAATTATTCTAATCTTCTCGCAAGGATCTTCGAGGCCTAGGGATACAAGTGTACCCTTCATATTCCCTAACTTGTTCAGTTCTCACTGATCCTCTTTTCCTTGTTTACGTTGACTATTGTCTGGCTTGCTGGTCTGGAATAGATGACTTGTTTGAATTTTAGAATTCTATTGAATTTTACTCATTCTAGAACAGCTACTTATTATCTATAACAATAAGCTTGTACATACCTATATCCATCGGCATATTAAGGAACATCTGCGGAAATGAAAAAACATTCGGTCTATAGAATGTAGGAGGTAAACTAATAAAGACGTGCTCAGAAAACAAGACAGCGGAGGAATACTTTCAATAAACATTTATTGTTGTTTTTAAAAGTTGCTTACAAATTGAAATAATGCTGTAAATAAGTTTGTAGACTCGTAAAGAGATAAACTACTAATTAAAGCAACTACTTTTATTTAAAGCTATGCATATATTTTCCAGTACTATTAAATATTATGAACTTTATGTTTCATTCTTAAAATTGGAAAGTTGTACTGTGGAGATTTCGACAATATTTAATTTCTCATGTCCTCATTTCCTAGATGAAGTATTTTCATTATTATCAATTTCAGAAAAGTCTTTCATAATATCTTTAATTTACTTATTTTATGAAAGATAGACTAGTTTGAAATTCATTGCATTTAATATATATGGTGGGCTAAGCTAATACTTGTCGATTCCAAGGGAAGAAAGTAGACAAAGATTATTTTCAGATAGTTCTGGGACGATTGAACTCCTTGTTGTTTGTGTTGTTAACACGACGTTTCGGCCGATTACTCCTCCGGCGACCTTCAGGTGTAAACCAGAACTTTATCAGAGGTTTGATTTTAATTTTCAAGGGGGCAACCCTTATAACAAAGGATTCGGATGCTTAGATTTTTCTCTTTCTCTATTAGTATCATTGGTAGGTATAGGGAATCCATATCAGCAGTAACCGGTGGCTTAACTTGTAGATCAATTGAGAGCAAATTTCGCAATACTTCAGCATTCTCCTCAGTATTGTCGTTGATTTTAATAATTCCTTCATCTGGATGTTTTTGATCTTTCCTTGTACTTCCACTCCTTCCTACATTTTTTACACATCTCTTTAAGAATGTTCCAAGCGCTCTAATAGAGTTGGAAACAATTGGCCGTATTTTATTTCCAATTCGGCCTCTCTTGCAGGGCTCTTTAAGATTGTTCAAAGGGCTCTAATAAGATTGGTAACAATTGTCAGCATTTTATTTCCAATTCGTCTTAGCTTTTACAAAGCTCTTTAAGATTGTTCCAAGCGCTCTAATAAGGATGGAAACAATTGTTCGCATTTTATTTTCAATTCTTCACACCTTTTGCAAGGATCTTTAAGATTGTTCCAAGCGCTCAGATAAGGATGGAAACAATTCTGCGCATTCTATTTTCAATTCTTCCTACATTTCACAAAGCTATTTGAGATTGTTCCAATCGCTCTAATAGGGATGGAAACAATTGTATCGCATTCTATTTTCAATTATTCCTAGACTTTGCAAGCCTCCTTAAAATTGTTCCAAGCACTCTAATAACGAGGGAAACAATGGTCCGCATCCTATTTCCAATTATGCCTACCTTTTACAAAGCTCTTTAAGATTGTTGCAAGCGCTCTAATAAGGACGGAAACAATTGTGCGAATCTTATTTCCAATGTTTCCTACCATTTGAAAGCCCCTTTACGACTTTTCCAAGTGCCCTAATACGGGTGTAAACAATTGTCTACATTTTATTTCCTATTTTTCCGACCTTTTGCAGGGCTTTTGGAAATTGTCCCAAGCGCTCTAATAAGAATGGAAACAATTGTCCACATTTTATTTTCAATAATTCCTCCATTTTGCAGTCCACTTTAAGATTGTTCCAATCGCTCTAATAATGATTTGATCAATTGTCCACATTTTATTTCCAATTCTCCCGACCTTTTGGAGGGTTCTATAAGATTGTTCCAAGCGCTCTAATAAGAATGTAAACAATTTTCCACGTTTTATTTTCAATAATTCCCCCCTTTTGCAGGGCTCCTCAAGATTGTTCCAAGCTCACTAAAACGATGGAAACCATTGTCCACATCTTATTTCCAATGTTTGCTACCATTTACACTTTATGATTGTCCCACGCGCCCTAATAAGGGTGTAAACAATTGTCCACATCTCATTTCCTATTTTCCTCCCTTTTACTAGGCTTTTTAAGATTGTTCCAAGCGCTATAATAAGGATGGAAATAATTGTCCGCCTTTCATTTTCAATAATTCCTCCCTTTTGCAGGCATCTTTAAGATTGTTCCAAGCGCGCTAATAAGGATGAAAACAATTGTCCACATCCTATTTTCAATTATTCCTACCATTTGCAAGGCTCTTTAAGTTTGTTCCAAGCGTTTTAATAAGAATGGAAACAACTGTCTGCATTTTATTTCCAATTCTTCCTCCCTCTAGCAGGTCTCTTGAATATTGTTCCAAGCGTTTTAATAAGGACGTAAACAATTGTCCGTATTTTGTTTCCAGTTCTTCCTACCTTTTGCAGGGCACTTTAAGATTGTTCTAAGCGCTCTAATAAGGATGTACATAATTGTCAACATTTCCAATTCGTCCTACCTTTTGCAGGGCTCTTCAGAATTGTTCCATTCTCTTTAATACGGATAGAAACAATTGTTGCGCATTTTGTTTTCAATTCTTCCTACTTTTCTTAGGGGTCTTTAAGTTTGGTCCAAGCGCTCTAATAAGGATGGAGACAATTGTCCGCATATTTCCAGTTCTTACTCGATTTTGCAAGTCCCTTTAAGATTGATCCAAGCTCTCTAAAAGGATAGAAACAATTGTCCGCATTTTGCTTTCAATTGTTCCTACCTTTTGCAAGGCTCTTTAAGATTGTTCCAAGTGCACTAATAAAGTAAACAATTGTCCGCATTCTATTTTTAATTATTCCTACCTCTCGTTAGTGTTATGGAATGTTTATCCAAGGTCACCTGCTAACAATCTCGGATCGCAACATCATGTTATGTGCAGAATGCTAATAGTAAAGATAGTGCACATATACAAGAGTCACTGCCAGTTTTCACTTCCAAAGCTTCGATTGGCGGGTGAACGGTTGGACACCAATTCAAGCTTGATTACCTGAGATGCACGAAAGCTCATCAATATACACATGCACACACTCACTGAGAACACATTCATTAAACAGATTCAGATTAGGACGCATAGACGGTCAAACACCAATATGCAGTCAACTAAAGAGACCTGAAGATTCATGCTCGCAGGTATCTACATATATAGATGTCAAAAGAAGAACAGAACAGCACCGATATAAATTATAGCAGACACTTTGACGCTAACTCATTTTGCCCTTTCTTCCTTAATTACGGACAATTAACTCCTAAAAGAGACAGGCGCATACCTACACGTATGATTATATATTACTATTCATTTGCATAAATGTCCATTATATATTAAAGTATAAGTAGTGTTTATTTCCTTATTCCATTCATCTGTATTAACAATCATTTTCTACGTCCACACATATATAACAGTGTCATGTATAGGGTGGTGAATTTAAAATATCAAATCTGATTGATCAACATACTAAATATTGCTTTATTTGATAATAGCTGGGATACCAGGCGTTGCCCGAGAGAGACTCTCAAAATCCAACAACACTGGAAAGCAAATGTTATTTTATAGAGATTTCATGAAACCAAATGAGGAGGGGTAGGACTTTTGCTCTAGAAAAAACATGTTTTATTGTCAGGTTTGTGTTAATTTCCTTAACAGAATACTGCCAGGCAGGCATAATCACTGAGCGAAAATGACATTCACATCCACGGTTACGACGGTATGACGAATGGAAAGTAAAGGTGCAGTTTAGGAATACAGCTACATTGTAAATACCCCCCCCCGCTCGCATAACACCTTTAAATATTTCCTTTCACAAAACTGTATTGTTTCTTTCACTGATTTCTTTAGATTTTAGAGTAGTTTTTCTTCATGTGAGCGCGGACGCAGATCCTTTAGCAACATCTTAGCTAAAATGTGTTCTGTATGTGAATTGAAACTGATTTCGAAGATGCCACTGGTTCTTCATCTATGATGCGTAGTAATCAACTCATACCAGCACACACACACACACACACACACACTTACTTTACTATTTCATAATATAGAAGCGTATTTATAGTGAGATAAAACAATCGACAAAAAATAAACGATATAAGATAGAGGTAGATTGGTATCTTTATTATTAATGGACTTCATGTAAGGACACCTGATGTAACCGAAGCGGCTGCTGATAAACTGGAGTAACCATTTCCCCCTTTGTTGGCTTTGTATTTTGTGGGTAAATGAATGATGATTCTTTTGTCGACAATATTTCATTAATTCACTCGAGTATTAACAGATTGTTGATAAAAATAGTTGATAATTGTTGACTGTATGGTACATCATGTTTAATCTTGGTATCTCTGAAACCTGTAATAATTCTGCATATAAATTATATACACATGCGCTCTCCTGAACAATATGATGATCCCATGTATTTCGGTATATAATTCCAATGACGGAGCTACGCAGAACATGTACTAGAATTGAACAATACAGAGAAGTATATGCCATATATTATGAATAATAATCCTACCGTACGGACATGTAACCAGAACTAAGTGGAGAAGTTCATGTTATAGACAGAGAAACAAACGGAAAGTAATCATACCATTCATCATATATACTAGCTGAATAATCCGTCCGTAGGACGGGTATCCCTCTTAGTAATTAACAGTAACCTACTATGTGCGTGAATTCTATATTTTACACCAATGCAAATGATGGGTGTTCGAAGTCAAGTTAAACCAAAATTTCTAATATTGTTTTGCAAGTCAGGCAGTTTCTAACCAACGTCCCAAGATTGGCGTAACACAATCATTATTAACCCTTTATAGGGCGCCCCTAAAATAGTTTAGATATCAAAACAACCTTTTTGTATGTTAAACTAGACCTAAAAGATATTTTCAGTCGCAAGTTTTCTGAATTATTTTTGTTTATGGTGGCAAAACTCCCTCTGATGAAGTGATCATATATGGTGCCTCGCCCAAAAAGTGACCAAAATGGAAAATATTACAAAAATAAGATTTTAAATAGAAAGCTAAATAAAAAATAGAATTATAAAATAACATTTAATATAATGAATCGATACAAATAAACTGATATTGACAAAAACAAATGACACATCCGGGTTGATTTTAAAATTGTATTGTGCGGGGCAAAAACAGGCTAATTTAATGGGGTGTGGTATGCCTCAAAACAGTTTTTGTTTTTGTTCAAGCACAAGTGTATTTTGCAAAGCTTGCAGGCCACATTCATGCGGATTTGGCGACCTGCGCAACTATGTTAAGTTTATATAATTTAAATTACCGGTTTTTTAATCTTGATTCGAGTGGAGTGGAGATATCATTTAAAATTACTAACACAATTGTATTATGATATCACTGTGTAGATGATATATCTTATTTTCCATCTTCATTATCTTAGTATAATTCACCAGATGACTGTCCGTCCGCCTGTGTTAGCAACATTCAAGAACGACCACATCTATGGTCACCAAATGTGTGTGGTCATTGATAGAAGCCGGAGCAAGTTTTTCGCAAGATGGTGTTTGAAAATCCCACCTCCAAAGATCTTTTTAGTGGTGGGTTCAATTTACAATATAGGGTTTTGCTAAATTAGTCCATTATATTTGTCTGGCTGCGTTCACGCCTACGTGAACTAATTACTATTATTTTAATTTGCCATATGTTAGGCCGTCTGTTTTAGCAAAACTTAAGTACGTCCACATCTATGGCAACCAGATTTTCTGAGTTTTCTAATAGTACACTGGATCATGTGTTTTCCATGTATCTATCCATCTAAATAATACTATGTCTAATTCCATTTATCTGTATGTGACCTCTAATTAGCAACATTCATTCAGTTTCATAGAATCAAGGTAAACGTGGAAAAACAGTTCTGACTTCTCATTAGGTCCAAAGACTCCATTTTGGCCTTCCACAGGAACTAGCTGGAGATCCCGACCGTAGGCAGGATTTTCAGCTAGAGAATATAATTTACATACCTTTTATGCCAATTGTATAAAGGTACACTGGCTAACATGTCGTAGTACAATTCAGAAGAACTTTTGAAAAATCCTGTGAATTTAGCAAGTATTATTAATTTTAGAGTTATACCTAGCATTGCTCTTTCCATGGCTCTCTGTGCTATTCTGAGTAGCTTTTCAACTCGTTTGGTTAATGTCCATGTTTCGCATCCATAAGTCATAGCTGGTATTATGCAGCCGCTGTGCACCTTACGCTTTAGGCACATTGGCAAGGTGCTCTTCAGAATGTCTCTATTCATACCAGATGCTTTCCAACCTATCGTTATGCGTCGTTTCTGGTCTTTCTCTGGCTTTATTATCTGGCCTAGGTAGATGTATTCATCGACCTCCTCTATGGTCTCACCTTTCATCTGTATGACCTTTTTGGGGACCTTATCGTTGAACATTACTTTTGTCTTCGTTTTAGAAAGAAATCAACATGGATCAGAGAAAGGACTAGAGTGAGGGATATTATACAACTAATTAAACAGCAAGAGTGGAGATGGGCCGGCCACCTAGCAAGAAGAGATGACAATATGTGGGGGGAAAGACTAACCGATTGGTGTCCACCGGACAGTAAAAGAAGTAGGAAAAGGCCAGACACAAGTTGGAGGGACGAGATAGAAAGGTTTGCTGGTAAGACTTGGCAGAGGCTAGCACAGGATAGGTTGTCATGGAAGGAAATGGGAAAGGCCTTTGTCCAGCAGTGACTGATGATGATGGTGATGATGATGATTCATTTTAGAACTATAAAGATCCATTGATCTCTACAGGGTTAGACGATGCATAGTGCTGATATTCGAAACTATGACAGCCTCACCGATTTGTTAAGTAGTTTTCAAAAGATTGGTTTCATGAAGATTCGAACTAGTAGGAAACTAGCCTCCATTACAGCTATCAGTTAGACCCGTACACAAACCTCAATATTGAAGGAGGTGAGTATTTGTATGTGTTGTATGTTTGTATAAGAAAAAGAAAGTGAATGAGATATTTGGATATAAGCAGAGGGAAGTGAGCGTATACGAGAGAGAAAGGGAGATATAGGTAGAGAAAGAAGCAGGTGGCTGGAGCAAGAGCTAAAAGTGGTAAAATGTGATTTTTCTTCTTTTCCTTTCAATCCACGTCTTTCACAAAACGTCTAATAATAGGTCTACGTGATAATTTGTTTGGATCTCAACAAAGTCAAGAGAGAAAAGTGAGTTACGAAAACATACACCACCCTTCATTAGGTCAACATTGGCACCAGGAGTGGCAAACCGACATGACGAAAGGGTTTAGTCGGGCAACAAGATGTTAGGCTACGAGAAACGGCGGGGAACCGGGTAAGACTCATGGCTCTCTTGCTCGTCCTCTTTGATTTCTATGCTGTTTTTTTATCCCTTTTTTTGCCGTTTGGTTCTGTGGGTGGATGTGGATGGGGATGTATGGCTACAAAGATAATTCCAAGACATTTACGTTAGGATTATACTAAATCCTGGCCTGACTCATTGGTCATTTTGACCAACTACTTGCATTTCAGCTTGTCGTCTAAGACTGGTGGAACGACTTAGAAAGAAAGAAAGCGATAACAGGTTAAAAGAGTTATTAAAGAGTTGATTAATATGTTTACAGAAAGAAAGAAAGACAATGATGGAAGAGAGAGAAATAAAGAAAGAAAACTGAGGTAAAAGTAAAATGAAGTTAAATATAGTGTGAGAAATGAAGGAGACTAGAGAGGCAGAAATAAAGAGTAAAATAAAAATGTGAAAAAGTGGACACAGTGTTAGAAATATTTGAAAAAAGAAATATTGCATGGAAGAAGGAACGAAAGGGTACAAATATACAAGAAAAGAATGAAGTAAAAAGTCACAGAGACATTGAAGACAGTGCAGACATGAATAAAGAAGGAAAGCAGACAAGAAAAACGCTAAGTACACAACAAAAATAAGAAAGTCTTGTAATGGAAGAAAATGATAGAACAAAACGTAAGAAAGAATGGAAAGAGCAAAGAGAGTAAAGGAAGAGCGAAGGAAATATAATACATAGAATAGAAAAGATGACAATACCCACTGAGAGAAGAGAAATAGAATAAATGAAGTGAACGAAAAAGAGGCAGAAAGAAATAGAAGAGAAGAAAGGAAAGGAAGGAAAAGGCAACTGGGAAAGCAATAACTGAAGTAGAACAAGATTTTAAATCGTGAAAGAAACGAAGAAAGAACAACAAGAAAAGCATCTATTGTTAGTCTGTTACACAGAGTACGTGAGTAGTTCCCTTACGCTGGCCACGGCTTCAACCATACTGACTTCGGTTCCACATATCACATTACTACTTAGACGTATCAGAACTTGGTTATGCACATCCATTCGAATATGCACATACGTTCGTATTTATCTCATGGAGAGAAACCCAGTTTTTAAAAAATGTACATTTACACATGTATACATATAGACATGCACACATACAGGAAGAGAGATACATAGACAGTGGAAGAAATATATATATAGAGAGAAATAGATAGACATGCACATCACTTGAAATTAAGTTAATCGATAGAATGAATGAAGACATAATGAAAAGCACATTGCCAATACGTTTAAAACGTAAAGTATTCAGTGAATGCATAATACCAGCTATGACGTACGAATACGAAAACCAACCATGGGAGATGAACATGGATCCGAGTGCGGATATTATCGAAATAATTCTAATAGCGAAGCCTTTTCTTTTCTTGGTGGTTCGGAGAAGAAAATGTGCTTCCATTGGATCTAGCTACCTTTCTAGATAAATAGGATGGAAATCTAGATAATTCTAGATTTAATCGAATTTTCAAAAATACACCCCCACCTGTTCTTTGGCCTAAATCTCAATAAGTGCACAAGAGACACCAACATGTTCTAGAAGGTAACTCTAAGGTGAATCTTGAGATTGGTCAAGGTCCCATAATAGTTCCAAAATGCATCATAAAAAGCCATTGTCCCAAATGTGAGCCGAAAATCAATGATATCTATATATTTTTCTAGATAAATGGCATGACAATCTAGATAATTCTAGATATAATCGCATTTTCAAAATACACCCGCACCTATCCGTTGGCCTAAACCTCAGTAAGTAAGGGTCTGAGAGACACCAACATGCGCAAGAAGGTAGCCCCAAAGTCAAGCATGAGATTAGTGAAGGTTCCATTTGACATTATCTATTGGTCAAAAGAAAGATGTGTTTCCATTGTATCTAGATATTTGTCTTGCTAAATGGCATGTAAAACTAGATAATTCTAGATAAAATCGCATTTTGAAAATTCACCCGACCTGTTCTTTGGCCTACATCTCAGTAAGTAACTGTCTGAGAGACAGTGGCATGCGCAAAATGGTAGCTCTAAGGTCAATCCATGATATTGGTAAAGGTCCCATTGACGGCCCCATAATAGTTGCAAAATGCATAAAAAAGGCCAATGTCCAAAACGCAAGCCGAAAATCAATGGAAACACATATTTCTCCCAATTCTTATATTCTTACGCCAACCATCCGATGGCGTCTATAGATTGTTATTTTCTTACACCAACAACACAATGCTGTTTATCTACATTACTATTTTCTTAAGACAGCACCCCGACTCCCGAGGGCGTCTATCTAGATTTTTATTTTCTTCCGACAACCCCTCGATGGCGTTTGATTGTTATCTTCTTACAACCCCCTGATTATTATTTTCTGACGAGAACCCCCAATGACGTCTATCTAAAGACTACACGAATTAAAAAAACGGCGAGAAAATTAAGAAATAAAACAAGCTAATTAAAAACAACAGCAAAAACAACAACAAAAACATGAATTGTCAAATAATTACATGTACGCTTTCAATCGCCGCAAATGTTTTTTTCTTTTTAGTAAATTAGTAATTTAGTAAATTAGTTGAAACGTGTCTCTGAATAAAATTCATGGTTCCCTTTCGTTAGTCCCCATCAATGTAATTATTTGATCATTCATGTTCATCGATTCAGTTGTATTGCTGTTGTATTTTATTTGCTCGCTTTATTTTTTAATTTGCTTATGTGTTTTAATTTCTAGCCTCAGTTTTTAATTTTCTCGTAGACTTTCATTTGCATGTCATAGTTTTTGAATTTTCTTACTCTATTTTTTAATTTGCTTTCTCTAATTTGTAACTCCGGAAAAGGAATAGGAAAATATCTAGATACTATGTTATTGACCGTGTTGTTTTCTTAAGCCAATCCTACAATGGCGTCTACGCCAGCCATCAGTAAAGCGTAGGTCACCATTTACTTTTCAAGTCAAATTTATATTGGAATTTAATAATAAATTTCATATATAATAATAATTAATTACTATTTAAGATAATGCACAAAACAAAATAATGCGAAACAGCAACATTTATTTATTTATTATGCCTCTTTAAGCATCTCCAACTATACACAGTATTTACACATTAACTTCAAAACATACACCACATTCATAAAAAACATCTTCAATGTACATAAATACAAACAACATCTACAATTTAACACAATTCACAGATCAGACTTTCTTAAAAATCTCACCAGACAGTTTCAAAAAATGTCCTTGTGATCTCCTGCTCTTTCCATAGTTTCTATACATATTTAAATTGTTTTTAAAACGCTGTACACTAGTGCTATTTTTACATTATTCAAAGATTATGGAATAAAACATTATTTTTAAAATTATGGAAAAGAATCAGGGCAAGTTTATAGTTTGACTTGATAATGTACAGAATGCCCGACATAACATGAAGTTCGTACGTCAAATATAAAAACAAAATGAATTCAAATAAACAAAACAAATCTGATGAATACACTTCCTATGTGAAATAATGCATACACATCTCAAATCTCCTGCAGAAAGCCTATTCCGATGTTTTTGAATATACCTCACATCAACACAATTTTAAACAATAAGATCGGCCATAACTCACCATTTTTTAATTTCCGGGGTTTCCCCAACATTCTAACTAAATTTCATTATAATCGGTCAAGAATTGAACATTTTAAACCAATTGGAACCAAA
>VCCN01004667.1:2311982-2323722 GCA_006491835.1 Architeuthis dux
GTTTCTTGATGTTGAGCCGAATGTATATTTTTGTGAAAACCTTTCATATCTACAATATCTAAAAGTAATAGAGCCTCACTATACATAACTCTAAACTGATTGATTAAAAGAGTATCAGCACCATTCTTTTGGCTGTGAATGTAGCGACCAGCTTAAGTAAAAACTCTGCCTGACCCACATCCTAAATCCAAAATCAATTCATCAAATACCCAATGAAAACATAAATGATAACCGATTTCTTTCCCTGCGTGTTTAACAATTGACCCAATATCAGATGTCTTTGTCTGGGTCACTGAGCCAGACATATTCTGTTTGCCGTAACTATATATTTGCTCCTTGTTCATTTATCTTTTTGCAGGCCACTTGGTTGGCTTATCTTGCTCTGGACAAGAAACTGCAGTCACCAAAACATATTAATGTCACCAATGTCGGTTTTGGAAATGCCAAACACTGTCCGTTGGTAAGGACGAGCTTAAACTTGCTTCGTCAGCAATTAACAACTCAGACAAGTTTGCTAATTCGGGCACACACAGAGGAACAGGTGCACCTCATCATAAACAGAGTGACCCGTGTTTTTTTCCACGTCGATTACACAGCAGTTAAAGGGTTGCCTTTGAGGTGACATGGTTTATGGATTAATGGCTTGGATCTCACTGATAAGGTCCATTATCAGACTGTTTTGACGACGCATATGCATAAATAGTGAAGGAATAATAAATATATTGAATTTATTTACACACCGGGTATAGGCCTTGGTGTACGATCATTAAATATGTTGCCTAACCCAGTTATTAGCTAGCAAACTTTGATCTGAAATGTTCACTGTATAATGATCGATCTATGTGATTAATGGAAAAGCTTTGGTTAAGACGATTGACAAGATTATGTTAAATATGTGTTGTTTAAAGTAAATCTATTTTCATCATTAGGCTACAGACATATTGACGTAGCTACGCATATATTTATTAGGATTAGCCTAGAGCCACGCAAAGATAAATATGAGGAAATCGTGTTAAGAAGATTGTGTTGTAACAATCTTTCAAGTGCAGCATTGGAAATCTTGGCTTTTATCTGGTCTCGAACATTGGCCATTAGCATCGATGGAAAATACACAAACTATCTAAATCGATTTCTATTTTATATAGATTCGTTTTTTATAATTCTACACACTGCAAGCGACTCGGTGGTTGATTTATTTTATTCAAATATCGATTGTATATGCTTCAAGAGCTGTCGTTTTTAAGTAGAGAAGTTACAATATAGATATCAAATTATATCATTAAGTCAGCCCACTGTACAAAATCTTACCAAATCAGAACTTGGCACATATTGATTTATATTAAGCTTAGCTTAGTAGGGACCAAATTGGAGTGAGGAGGTTATAACAATCTTCTAAAGGACTTACTTGCCATGATAATTCTGGCGTTTACGTCGATTCGAACACCTACAACTGGTGCCGAAAGGAACTACTTCAGATACGAAGAAGCAGACCACTTAGCTTATCTTCTTTCACTTGGCGAAAAGCTGAGCTACTTACGTAGGTGCATCAATAATTACGAAGCCTAATGACGATAACAATATTTTAAACATATTTTCAGCCTAATCCCATTCCTTGTCAACACTTAATATAGTTGTGAATATTAATCATATAGATCGAACATTATACTGTCGAAAGTTTCACATGAGAATTCAGCTGATAATTGCAGAATCACGCTACAAATTATTGATACACTCTCGTAAAAGCATGGTACTATGATTCTCTACTATTTTTTCTAGTAAAAAGGGTGATGTGCATTTAAATTGCCAGCCATTTTACAGTTGCATAATAAGAAATATCAACTATTTACATCTGAAGAAAATTGTATGCACTTGTTAATCTTATTTCATTAAATATTACAATTTACTTAGATATCTTCATACACACATTGCAATATTGCTAACATAACTTTATGAAGCATTCCTTCGACTTGATTACCTGTTATCTTATTATATTTACAAGCCTCGAAACATCTCTTATTATATGACGTCTGTTGCTCTGTCTTTATGTCTGTTTCTCTCCCCCTCTCCCTCTGTCTGTCTGTCTGTCTCTCTCTATCTATCTCTCCCCCCTCTCTCTCTGTTGAAGGTACACTTATTAGGCACAGTCAGTAACAACTTACGTTGTGGCGATTACCGTCGTTCCTAGAAAAGTGGTTTCAATTTGCCCTAACATTTTCACTTTATCATGGATGTATCCAATCCATGATAAAGTGAAAATGTTACTTCTTTTGAATAAAGCTGAAAAGGCGGATTACAACCACTTTTAACCACTTACAGCTGATAATCTTCGACCCTTGGAATCGTTTGAAAATAGCTAATGACATATTACACAGACGTGCAAGGTGTACTTATAAATGTGTAGTTTTAAAAAAACAATGTGAATAATCAGACATATTGCAGGTATCCTCCACATTTTCGATTTTATGAAAGCGTTCAGCATTCTTTGTTACAGAGGTAGCATACACCCTCGTCATGTCCCTCCAACACCCAAATATCCTATAGCTTCCACCACCCCTACATCCGACGACTCAGTCCTATATATCATCATCACTATCGTTTGGGTTTGAGAACGCACATTTGCTCATGAAGATTAAAGGTAATTGCTGCTTCACTTTACGCCATTTCGGCTTATGAAAGGTTTTTCTATAGGAACTATAGGATAGCGAGAGAAACCTGTATACAGCTGTAATTTTTTTGTTGATATTTACTAATCTCAGCTTACGTACAAGGTACACAGTGAAGAAAAACGATGATAAGAAGATTGAATTACGCCGATATTCTAAGATTTCCTGTGCAGGTAAACACAACAGCCTAGGTAGTTCGTACTCGAAATCCTTTTTTTATCTTGACACAAACACCAGTCTCTGGTACTAGTAGGACATTCGTAAGTTTCCCGATATTTACAAAGCTTAAAAGGCCAAATGGGGGGAGCTTGTCTGCCTGTCTGCCTGTCTGACTAAAATATCAGAATTCACATATTGATTTTTATTTTGGATCGAACATTAAACTCTAGCAACGGTTGGAAATACGTAACTATCTCAGCCATTAGGCAGACTACGGTTATTCACTGTTTATGATTGTGTGACAGACGGACATAGATGTGGAGTACCGAGTGAAAATCACTTTTAATACGGGAGGAATGATCTGTACGACTAGCTTGAAAATTAAATGCTATACAACAAAGCGCTCGTTGATTCTTTATTATTAACCCGAAGTATATCTGTCATTGGAAGTAATCAAACTTTTTCTAGACAGCGTCACCATCTACTTTGGGCTTATTTACTAGATTAATGGTTGTTTGGCCATCTAATCGTACGGAGATCGTGGACTGAAATTAAAATGAGAAAATATTCAGAATATTGATTATTGGAAGAAATACACAGAGATTACATGTAAAATTAAAAATGATCCGGTTTTACTTGATAATTTAATATATCTGTAAAGCTTTTTCGTTACGTTTTATTTGCAGTTTTGACCGAATACAGAATTGATGTATGCCAAGATATAATAACGACAGTCTTTCTAGGAATCTTTTACCAATACTTCAATATGGCTGGTCCATAATTAACAGGACCAACAATATTGTATCTCGCATCAGTTGTAGACAGCTTAAGTTTGTTTTCATGGGGTAAATAAACAACTTCTTACACTTAGCAATAAACAATTTCCTATATATGGAGTCTCCTAATAAAGCGGACTTTTTTTTAACTGATTTCCCACCAGAAGCCTTCAGATAATCCAACCTAGTTTTAGAGGAGGTTTCTGAAAATGTGTGGTTCGCATTGAATGTTTTTTTCAGTTGTCAGAAGAATCCTTTGTTCATCGATGGATCACAGTGTTTCGCTTGACGCCAAGTGTCTCCATCACCTACTCAATCGTAATCTGTTTTCTTAGGTCCACGGTACGCGTCTTGGCTTTCAAAGAACGCTAACATCTGCAACCAATCCCTGCAATCAATCCCTGAAAACGGTACACGCGGTAAGTTTCTTCATTTCGTTACTTTAGTATTTTTTGAAAATCAAGTCCAACCAAGAGAGAAGCTGTTATTGAATTTAGAACTAACACCAGGCAACGTATGATTTCCATCCCGCTACAATTCGCTTTTAATTCACTTACAATCCTTATACTCTCACCTTTTATATTTCAGCCTAATGATACAGATAAGGACATTTTTATTATCTAATCTCTGTGTTATAATATGGCACAGAAGTATAACTCGAAGAAGAAATGTAGCTATATGGCTAATTTAAATGACGACTGCTGGTCAGGCTTTTGTCGCAGAATCAGTAAGGTGCTGTTACGGTGGGACAAGCTCCCAACGATAAGAGATACGAGTTCAAATCTAATTGGAAGTTTAATTTTATTTCCGATCTATGGTGTCGCAGGATATGTGTAAAAATGGACTGAGTGTTGCGATAAAAAGTAACCAAAAAGTGAAAGACTAGTTCAGAATTAACAAGAATTAGATATGTACATATATATTAAGCCTAACTTGGTACGACACAAACGGGAAGGAATACTGTGTACGAGGATTTTGCTACAGTAATCTTCCACCTGGAGAAGATCTGCCTCCATTGAAAATCATCATTAAAAGTTCAAGCTTTCCTAAAAGCTCAGACACCGACCACTGGCGCAGGAGGAAATTACGCCACTATCTCAGACACCGTAATTGGCTATTTGTTGGAAACAGACCGGTTGTGTGCCAAGAACTTCCATGATTCCGTAGGATGCTGAATGTAATATGGGTTTATCGAATCAATGGCACTGATGAAGCGAACAATACCAAAGAAATGTTTGTCTGGCCAAGTTTTAATAGACACGTTGTTATATCTGTCATATATTGAGTAAGTTCTGTGGAAAAATTGATTTCATGCGCTTTTTCTCAAAACCCACAAATATCTGTTCGTGTAGATTTTAGGTGTTTACTTGTATCCTTTCGTTACTAAACACTGTCCTTTGTACACATCTCTTTGTGTTTTTATATTATCAGCTTTCTGTGAATTTTCTTCTTTCTTTAATAAATATGAATGGTCGCTTTCTTTAGAAGTATAGGTGTGGACCACATAAGAAAAGAAATCCCCTTCTTGTTTCATAAGCAAACACTCACACACACGCGCGCGCACACACACGCACACACACGCACACTCATACACAAACACACACACACACACATATATATATATATATTTATAAATGTTTGACGTGCAAAAATGTCATAGTCGCTTAATTGTTGAATGTAGAAATATCTGGTGTTTCATTCTACCTTTCTTTCTCTCTTATTCTTTAATGTTTCTTTCTGTTGCCTTTGAACACCTCTTTGTTATTTGTGTTGTAAACACGACGTTTCGGCCGATCCATTCTTCGGCCTTCTACAGGTGTAACATCCGAGTGTGATGGGTTAAACAGAAATTATGTTTAGAGGGGGGTAGCCCTTATAGCGCATGGCCCGGGTGTTTCTGTGTCTTTGTCTTATCGGGTTTAGATTTGTTGAGAAGTGGAAGCCACATCGGGTTGAAATCCGCACTTGTCTGGCTAATGCATTTAGTCAACCCGATGTGGCTTCCAATGTTGATATTCTGTTTCTCTCTTTACTTCTTGCTTTTGTATATTTTCTTATTTCTCGCGATATAGTTAGTATTGTTTTTCAATTTTCTCTCTTTTTAAGTTTCTTTTTAAACATACTGTTTCTACCCAAGTTTTACCTTTTTGTATTTTTCTCTTCAGTGTACATTTACTTCAATTGTCTCGCTATCAATATTTAAAAAAAGATCTTTGCCACATTATGGTGCCATCATTTTAAAAACCGTCAACCAAAACTGTCACCAAATCTGCCAACATAGGTTCCTTCGGTTTTCAAGTTGGTCTGGCTGGCTATCTATGTATGTATGTATGTATCACGTGTAGAGGCCTTACCAATGGAGCTATAGATTTACTCCTTATTATGTCTCGAAAAAAGTTCTTAGTTCAATTTGCGATGTAATTTTCGGCTAAATTGATCCCTTAGTTTGTGTCTGGCAGCATTCATGCTTGTTATTTGACAATTCAGACATGTTTCGTTATCAGTGTCCAACAAAAGGCGAGATAAATAATTCATTCATTGATCACCCCTTTTCTCAATTTTTTTATTGATCACCCCGACAGAGCACGCTGCCAAACGACGTTGTCCACGTGACTACCAAGTCCTGTTAATTTTTCCTTTCGATTTTATAACTAAATGGTATGTTTGTCTGGTTTCTATTTGTTGTTTCGACATTTCGTTCCTTTCTCTTTCTCTCACGTATCCATTCGTTTTTAGCTACTGTTCCCTTTGCTATCATTCCCTTTCTCTTTTGAAAGATATATGTAATTGTGCAAAACACTTACCGTTTATCAAACCTCTCTATAACCTTCTGTCTGAATTACTCTCTCATATATGCAACCCGTAAACACACTCGCACAGATAAACCAATGAACGCAGTCACAGTGTCCTTACTTGAAGTATATACCCCTAGCATGACGTCAACTTTAATAAAAATGACGTCAGCCTATTGATCCTCTATTCACTGTGTTCTATTTACTGACCTGTTTCATGGGTTAAATCCAATATACCAACCTTTTATGAGTCTATTTGTATATAACTGATCCACTACAATGTGTTTAGTACATTTGAACAGCGTCAGCGGCGTTCAACTAGTACTCTCTTGCTTGTTTGATGTTTCACTTCTTTCAAACCTTTGTTTCATTGACACCGTTTTCTTTCTTTCTTTGCTTCTTTCAGTCTATCTTTTATGTGAACGAGTTAATGTGTGGATACGCGTGTTCATGTTCTAATGTATTCAACATTTATTTAAAACTTTTTAGAAATTCGGTTAAAATATACTCTTTTCTCTTCAAGCACCATTAGCAGATTTTAACGCGTAAAAAGTGTGTGGAAAATCCTGATTTTGGCTCGGTATAATGGCTGCTGAAACAGCGACTATGCCTGAGAAAATAATTAAATACAAGGCTATAAAGAATAGCGCCTATCCACGAGTGGGACCGGTGTTTTAAGACAGACAATATGTCAGTCCAATATACACCATGGCCAGATTGAAAGAATTCGTGTAGTAACTCTAGTATGTCGTCGTTGTACTATTGGAGTTCAATTCAGCGGATTTTGATGTAAGAGTCTATCATAGTGGTTTTGAAGGGACGAACAGTCAACGTTACGCGCGTTGATACAAAAAATAATGTCTCACAAAACAGTAAGTATGTTGTACCTAAGAGAAAATGCAATAGCCGTGCCCTAATCTTGTGCTATCACTGGATCCCGGAAATTGTCTTGTCCCCCTCACCTCGTATTGTTTAAACATGTTCACTCTGATTTTACGTTTAACTGTTCTATTAGTAATATCAATATATTAATTTACATCATAGTTTTAAAAAGTTTGATACAGAACTTGACAGATGCAACAATAAGTGATGTGTCTTTTCCGAAAGTTAAATCCCGATGTCTATCCTTAACGATCACATATTTTGTTGAAGGTTAAATATGGCAGAAAATACGTTGGATGAATAAGTGGTGACAGGGATATTCCAATTAGTTGTTCGCATGTCGCCTTGTATACCTCAAACAATTAAAGGGACGTTACTCTTAGCACCCAAGCAGCTGCCATTTTTCTTTTCGAGTTTGTTTGAATTTCAATATATATTCCTATCTTTCCACAATTATATTCGTGTTTATGAATGTGTACGTATCTGTGTATATAACAAATCTGTAGCAATGTTGTCTCCAGTTAGACCTGTTATTGCGACAGGTTATGAACGGTATCTTTATAAAGAAATCATCTTTGGTCTCAACACATTACGGTATAAGATAGAATTACATGTTTATCTGTATTTATGAACCTGACTGCATCCTTCACTTTTATTCAGGCATCTATATCTCTATACATCGCTCTATCTCAATCTATCTATTTATTTATGTAAATAATCTAGCATACTGTACTTTAGTGAAACCCAACATGGATATCGAAATAAAATAGCACATTCTTTTAATGTAGGACTTGTCATTCATTTGGGTTTATGCCTTTCTAACTGTTCTTTCGCGATTAGTCATCTACATTAGTATCGTAGAGCGATTGGTTATTCATCTTCGAGTCAAGAACTAATGTGGGAAATCTTAGACATTGGTCAATAATCCATTGCCCAAGCCAATAATTGGACAGTGTATTGTCAGATTAATTAATACTTTCAGCACCAAACGAAGTTAATTAAGGTTCAGCACCAAAGGATATTAATTAACGTGTTTGCTACTTCACATGTTAAGCGCCAAACGACGTTAATTAGAGAGAGAGGGGGGGAGCGAAAGAACGAGAGAGAGAGAGAGAGAGAGAGAGAGAGAGAGAGAGAGAGAGACCTGGGCTCATGGGTAGGTATGCATGTATGTGTGTTGATGCATCTATACATACATTTTAAATGTATACTTGCTTAGTAATCAATAAAGTACAAGTTAGTTTATTTTTGTTCAAAGCATTGGGTGTTCGGACTATATCTTTTATCTTGTAATAAGGATTTGGGAGTAAGTATCTCCAAACAATTTTAGATCCACGCCCTGCTGTCATTTACTGAAATGATAAAATTATGAATGCCTCACTCCACACTCAAGCACGTCTGAAAAGAAAAGTGTACGATGAAAACGTGTAATGAATGCAGCCTGTGTGCCAACACATGGCGGGGTAGATCTCTTTTTCCTCTAAAGATTTTACCAATTTAGTTAATTTAAATTTAATCACAGACCATATCATAAATACTTCATTATTGAGTGAATCGGAAGAGAGACTTTCATAATGTTTAAAGACACAAAATAGACGCGTTCGCAATCAGAAAGAAAATGTAAATGGGTTAAAAAACAAAACAAATCCAGAGTGTTGTAAAAAACGCAATTATAATAAGGTGTGTAAAATTAGTAATAACATAATAATAGTGAAAATGCTTTATCTAAACATTTCAAAGAAATAACTCAACTATTATGAGATAGCAAAACAAAGATGGCGCGAGGAATTGTAAAGGAAGAGATGACAGAATGATTACATATTTACACATCCCTTAGTCATTGACGCTTCAGTAGCCTGTGTGGTTAAATCAATGTGATTGTAAGATGGGCTCCCGATTGACTGGATGCCTGTTGAAGTCTCGTCGGACGTTATTTCTATATTTGCGACTTTTCACGTTGTTTTCTTTAGCTGTCGATGAGTATAGCGATGTAGAGTGTTGTGATAAAACGCAATACTAATAAGATGGTGTACCACCTAGTAATAAGAAGATAATAACTAAATTGTATTGATTTCATACAATCAATACTTAATTAGACTTTATTGTTTAAAATCGAAGCATACTTTAAACACATTTCCAGAATTCCCAATGTGTTTGATAAGATTTAATGGATTTTAATTGTTCAATCGTTACTTATTCTCCGTTGACATAGTAAATAAGCCAGACTTTCCATCATTTTTTTATTGGGTTTCTTTCCTTTTGTCTTTCTTCTTTTCCTTTTTAATTTACTAATCGTTTGTTCTTTCCTGTAATTTCCTCACAGCCTTAAATAATTATAATATCTGTTATCCATTCTACGTTTCACTCAAATACATATCTTCAACTTTCATTCTTTTTTTCTTTTATATATTTCTTTCTTTCTGCATGTCTTTCTTTACAGCTTTTTGTTTACATTTTAACCCTTTCAAAGTATAATAAAGAATTGCTATCCACTCATTTTGTTTCTGAAAAGAACTAGCATTCTTTCTTTCATAGTCCTTTCCTCACTCTTTCTCCCTGTTCTTCTTGTCTCTCTATATCTTCCTTATCTTTTTAAAAACAAAGCTTACGTGGATGCTGAGTATAATATTTCATTGCATAATATTTGTCAGAATTAAGTACACAATGTTCCTGCTCTCTCACCTAAGCTTCCCCGCTGATCTTACATCGTCCGCATATCTCTCTGTCTCGTCCACTCACAAACTGCAGATGTGCTGATGTGCTGCAAACAGTTTCATCATTAGCGTTGACAGTTATGCATCTGTCAAACAAACCTGACCTTTTGAACACCAACTGAGAAAAGCTTTCAAACAAAACGAAATTGTTCGTTAAAAAGTTAGCAAACAAATACGACAGAACGCACTCTATTTATTCTTTGCTCCTCTTTTCGAGTGTGTTCTTTTTGTTATAATGTCGCTATCTCTTCAAATCTTTTTGTTCCTTACATTCATGCAGCGCAGAGGTTTAAGTCTGCGGATCGACAACCACCCTTTTCATGGCAGATTTGATTTATCACGGATCTGGCTTTTGGGGAAGGGAAAACAAGATTCCACCACAAGTTGAATACATTTAAATACAGACATCCGTACACGAGCCGAAATTCCTAACCATATAGCATGTCTAAGAGATAGTACGGTCTACCAATACTTCGCCGTGGTTCAATGGTTTGGAAACTACTGCAGGGCCATTGTGAGTTCGATTCTGACTGTGTGTCCCCCATCTGTGGCCTAATTCCTGCCAAGTTTAGAAACTATCAATAATACGAAGAATAAGTCTCGGCAACTATTACAAAAATGGTAACTGAATGCTTGTTGATATACAAAGACAGAAATAGAGACACTACACTGTGGAGCAATGGTTAGCCTGATGGTCTCAATGGTAATCCCTACTGCAGCGAGTTCGATCCTCACTGAGAGCATAGTTTAATGGTTAGCAAAATAGTTTTATAGAACATCTCTGCAGTTGTGAGTTCGCTCTTCATAGGGTGCCCCATACTTTTGCCTTAGCTGCAGACTAATCTAAGCTTAGTAAACATCGATAGTCAGGTCTTCAATAACAATGTAACTAAATAGTCACTCATAACATTTTCTCGGTACATTCCTCTTTTTTTACCTCAGATTTCTTTTTCTATTTTTATATACGTTCATCTTTAGTTCCGGTCTATTATTTATTTTATTTTGACAATCCTCCTTTGTAATCACACCTGTGTGCGTTCAGAAAACGAGAAAACAAGAAACTAGAAATTGCTTTTTTCCCTTTTGTTTGTCTGTTTACATGCGAATGTCTAAATTGTCATTAAACACAATTTGACTGAAAAAGTACGGTTTGATATCAGACCAAACAGAGTAATAGGGCATACAATACAGAATATTGCAATCATTCTGGATAAGAGAAAAATATACAGTATCTTATTCATTTTTGAGACAATCTATGATATTTTATGAGATGTAAGCTAATAAAATATTACTGAAAATAAACACCATTTTGTAGTTTATATAACATTTATTTAAGCTTGATTTATCGTTCATAAAAGATTAATGCCGATCATTAAAACATATACTTAAGCAAGAGACGAAAAGAAGATAAAATAGTCATGAATTCTATGTGAAAAGAGTGCACTTTAAAGAGAAACAGGTCTAGTTAGTCAGTCAACAGAAACCGTCATGCGACCAACATATTTCGGATTTAGCATAAACTTACATTGTAAATTGAATCAAACATGTTTTTTCTAGACAAAATAAGGATTAAATCCCTCTAGCTCCACTGGTACGGCCTGTTCGCGTGATACATACATACATACATAGCCATCCAGACTGGCGTAAAAACTGAAGAAACTTCGACAGTTTTTGGTCAGTGGTTTATAATAGAAAGGAAATGGTATGCTCTGAAACGCACGCATATGAGCTGGTTCGAATTGTACCTAATAATT
>VCCN01004667.1:2445684-2462541 GCA_006491835.1 Architeuthis dux
ACACACATATATATATATATATATATATATATTTTTGCACATGCGTGAGAGCCTTCTTTTGGTAAATATTTTTCTAATTTCTTAAATTTCTTTACAGTCAGGGTAGAGATTAAATGACTGAAGTGATACTTAGTTTAGACAAACGACGAATTCCTCCGTCCTTCGGGCCTCTGTGGATTTGAAAAGCGTCAAATCTCGGCATGAGAATCCTGTCAAGATATTATGTTTTCATCATGTTGTGAACTTATGTTTTTGTTCCTTAAACATTGTAAATACACGCGATAAACTAAGTAGAAACTGACCCACGATAAACGAAACGAAAACTGACCCACAACTGACCGTCACTACTATTTACCGGTCATTCAATTTTGAGTCACATTTTGATAGATGACTTGCATTCAAAAGTAACCGGCTTTCCTAAGTACGGGCATTTTTGTTCATCTTATTGTATCCTTTTGTGGTTATATGCATACATTTGTAACCTGGTTTTATAAGCTCATGAGTATACTTAAAGCATCGGTGGTTAGAATATATTAAAGTGCCAATGTACTTTTTGGTATCACCACTATGGATTGGCTAGTCTTTATTTAATCTTATTACCATTGCTTTTTATCTCAAATTATATCGTAATTCTACGAAGGCTGTACCGACATGCGTCGCTAAAATAAGCCGTGTAGCTATATTGCTTATTTGTCACGGTAAGACAGGCGTTCAAGGATAATAGATAGGTGTTCAAATGCTGCTGGTGGCTTATTCCTTATTGTCGATCTACTAAATCTATTAAACGGCAAAAACCGACAGAAATAAGAATATATTTACATGGTTTAGTTTAGTCGGGCAGAAGGTCACAACAAGTGTGGTTCATAAACATATTACATTCTATATCCCATTCCACCCAAACTAGTCTTGTACCGGAATATCGTAAGGTTAGTAAATATCTATACATATATGCTCTAAACGGTATAGCAATGAAGAAGAATATAACAAAGATTCTGGTCTGGCACAACATAGCCACCACAGCATGTCACCTAACTTCTTTATTGCTATGGGTGCATCTATCAGAATATGCATGCACAGGTATTTATTTAGTTTAATACGGCATAAGACCAACTGATGTGTAAAGTTTAATTTATTTTTAGAACTCAATCATTGTGACCATGTGCTAGACTAAGCTAAACTTGATAAACATCTACCAGCACATTCACATATCCGTATGAGCACATGTCGTAGTGCAGTGGTTAGCATATCAGTCGCGCATTCTATTAGCAGTGAGTGCGTTAATACCATGTAGAATGAATCCATTCATTTGCAAGAACAAGAAATCGACTTGCAGGAGTAAATCATTGAGCTGCAGAATAATGAGAAGGGGTAACACATCTTTGATTGCAGAGGATATCATGAAATGTGGCTGCACCAGTATGGGTAATTTCATGTTTGTTTGCAAAAAACAAAACTGCTTTTCATTGGTTTTCCCTCTTCTTACCTTGTAAAACCGGGATTCAGTGCATTGCGTCATATACTTACGAAGAAAAAAAACCGCTTGCGTATTGTTTTCAAAGCTCGAGACAGATATTGCCACACTTGTTAAACATCAACCTCAATGTTCACAATGTTATGTTTTATGTGCTCTTTTAATTAATTTACTTCTTAATAAACCTTTTAAATTGCCTTGCAGCCACAATTAATTTGATAATGAGCATCCATCACGACGTTTTCCCCTCAAAATTGCGTTTTACCTCCAAAACACGGTTGTAGGCTTTAAATATTTCACTCTCTAGATGATAATTTCAAAAGCGTTCCGTGATTTTATAAGCACAAAACACATTTTAAGACTGTACAAAATGTAACGTTTAAAACGGCGATATCTTTATCATTTTCTGTTTACATAACTAAAACTAAGAAAGTCGAAATTATTATTAATTTAATTGTTTTTACATTCACTGCCTGTATTTAAATAGGGATTCAATTTTGTTTTTAGTATTCATATAATATTGCATAAAAGGTGAACACAAACGTTTTGTTTTTCTACGAAAACAGATGTAAACTAAACCAATTTTGGACCAAAATCCATTGTATTAATTTCAACTAATATTTACATTCCTGCTGCATATACAATTGTTAGGATGCCTCATTAAAGAATTAACAGACACACAAAACAATAAGTTCAAGTCAGAAAGTACTAAACGTTACTGTCGTACATTAACAACTACGATTTTTACTTAAATTCCATCATCCGTTGCAGTAAATAAAACTTAAATTAAAAAAAAGACGTTTTTTTATTGAAATTTACCCTCATATTTTAGTTTGTTTGGTGTAAATTAAACAGTAAACTGAACGTTATGTAAGAAGTGGCTACTATTTACATGAAAATAACACACAATTTACTTTCAATGTTTATTAACATTCAATCGGCGTTTTAATTTACTTGAAAACATAACAGATATAATGTTCAGCAATAGAAAATTAAGTTTAAACAAAAATAAAACAATTTATATTCATTATACTAGCTGGAAATACCCGCCCTCCCGGTGGTTATCCCCAGCTATATGGATCCTACGACCGTAAAACAATGAATAATTACTTAACTCGAGGTTTTGCTCCATATTGCTGGGGATAACCGCCCGGAGGTTGGGTATTTTCAGCTAGTTTCTCTAAAAATCTGTGTTGAGTACTTCGAATATTTAAACTACAGGGGGTGGGGTGTTGAGATGTAGTTAGGTGTCATATGGGGCGTTGACATGTAGCTAGGTGTCCTATGGGGCATTGACATGTAGCTAGATGTCATAGGGGGCGTTGACGTGTAGCTAGGTGTCATAGGGGGGGGGTTGGACTGAAAAATGTTGAGAAACACTGCTCTAAAGAAATGTTTGGGTATAAAGAGATCCGCGTTGGTGAACATATTGGACTAAATATCTAACAAAAGAAAAACAAACAAATTATGATTTTAAATAGAATCGACTGTCATGGACTACTGAGAAAAGACATCAGCTCCTTAGGCTGATAGTTTAAGTTCGAAAGCACCAATTAATAATCCGATGTTTGTTTTATGTTGCGTGTCTTGCGTGAAGTACTTAAACATTAAGAATAATGAATGCTATCGCCAAGCGTGTATGAAGTCATAAAGAAAATTATTATATGAAACAATAAATAAGAAAATGTGGGTATTATTTTTATCGTTATAAGTTAAATATATTAATTGCTTTGTATTCTGTTCCTAAATTGCAAAATGCGTAGTGGAATTCCCACGAGTCCTTTTATCGAAAAGAGCAATAATAATTATTAATGACTGGTCCAAGCGAAGATTTCTGTACACTTTTTCAAGACTTGTTTTCTTCTTCGTATCGTTGCTTAATGGAAACGTGTTTGTTTATTTGTTCAAGACGTTCCCATGTCATTGATATCAGAAATAAAACAAAATCTCTTTAATACGGACTTGTGAAAAAAAACTCTTCAATACAGAAGACTAAAGAAAGAAACGCTTTAATACGGGAGAACTGAGAAAAATCTCGTCTGAGAGTAAGAGAGAGATTGATCTAACCTCCCCTCTCCTCTCTCATCGCCTACTAAATTTCAATCACCAGCGACCACTGCTGCTTATTGAAACAAAAAAGTGTATATGTTTTGATCGTTGTTTTCGTCGTCGTGGTTGGACATCATCTTTTCGATCTCATTTGTCGCATAGACAACCGTCATCAGCGACAGCTGCTGCTGATTGAAACAAAATGTGATCCCAAGCTGAACCATTCCACTACATGTTACTGAAATTCATTGAGAACTTTTGAAGATAACGTGCTGTGTACACATAGCTACGTTGCAAGGGGGGTAGCTGTTACAAATTCCTAAGATAAGCCCAAAAATGTAAACACCTTATTCCATTTCCCACCCTTCCACAAAGCTTCATTGCAATTCATTGAGAACTTTTGGATATATTGTGTTGTGTCCATATAGCTACGATGTGGGGAGGTGACTGTAGAAAATTCCTGGTTCCGACCTAAAATGTATTGACCACCTTTCCACAACGTTTCAATAAAATTAATTGAAAACTTTTGGAGATATCGTGTTGTATACATATAGCTACGATGTGGGGGAGGTGACTGTGGGGAATTCCTGCATCAGCCCCTGAAATATAAACACTTCTCTCTTAGCCCATTGCTCGCCCTTCCACACAATTTAATTGAAATTCATTGAGAACTTTTGGAGATATCGTGTGGTATACATATAGCTACGATGTGGGGGAGGTGACTGTGGAGAATTCCTGCATCAGCCGCTGAAATTTAAACACTTCTCTCTTAGCCCATTGCTCGCCCTTCCACACAATTTAATTGAAATTCATTGAGAACTTTTGGAGATATTATGTTTTATAATTACGGTACAGGGGATGCAATTGTGAAAAATTCCTGGATCTGCCCATTGCCTACCCTTCCACAAAATTTCAATTTTCGATCTCATTTGTCGTAAAGCCAACCGTCATCAGCGACAAATGTGATCACAAGTTAAAAAGGTGTATATCTTTTGATCGTCGTCTTCGTCGACGTGGTTGGACCTCATTTTTTCGTCCTCATTGGTCGCAAAGACAACAATAAACCCGAGCAAGCTTGGAATAAAAAGAAGAAAAAACGAAACATATCTGTAAGAGGGTGGATGTAGCTGTTCCAGTAGAAACATTGAAAGAAAAGATGAATATCAGGATCTTGCCAGGGGAAAAGAATGGAATGTAAATATGACGATCGGATCCATAATCATTGGAACGATTCCGTACACTCTTTGGAGAAGAAAAAACACTAGTAAAATTGAAAATCCGCGCGAGTATTGAATCAATTATTGAAATGGGCATAAATACTGAACCGAGCTTTCAAGATTTGAAAAAAGGTGCTGTCATTATACGAGTGTCTAGGGAAATGGCGTCTTGGTTCCCTTCAAAGCACTTACGCACTAATCCCCACTCCCCTTCCACTTTTCAAAACATTCTTCAAAGTCCTCTTTCGGGATCACTATCGGCTGCCTCGTAACAAATCCTCCTACTGTTGCCAACGGTCTAAAATACACCCCCTCCGCTTCGTAAGGAGCCACATTCTAACTGAATGGGAGGAGGGGTTAAGGCCTTGCTGATGCGATATTTTGCCAAAGTACTATGCAGTAGATGTGAAACGTAACTCGGTCAGTCATTGTAGATGTGACGGGCACACAGTGCACAATCTCACTCAATGGTGTCACCTTGCAAATTGGGTAACCGCACGGCAGACTGTTTGTTCACGCATACAGAGTAAGGTCCCCTCTGATCGATTTCCAAGTTACACCAAGGCCGTGAAACCGATTCAAGTGATATTCAAATATAATTATTTCAGAACGAACGTGTGACTTCCAATCGTTCCTTTCTTCAAATATCGCTTGCAAAATATGCAAAGGTTGGTTTAGCCAAAATATTCGTTCTGTTTTTTGTCGGTAGACGGCATTAAAACCCTTTAGGTTTGATTAACTTAGATCAAAAGATAGGTTTTCATTTCATTGTGACAGTTGTCATATAAGTGTGCATTGTTTTCAAAACAAATTGTCAAAATATTTTATTTTTGTTTATTCATTCTAACATTGAAGATGGAAGAAAATAAGCAAGTTTCCGGATATTATGTATTTTTTAAAAATCTTTAACGGTAAAAATGCTATTCAAACGCAACACGATCTGATGTATTTATAATCTATAATAAGTTTTACTGTGCTTATTATGGAAACAATAAATGGGGTACGTGAAAAAAGTGGAGATATCTCACTGAATGATGCTTCACAGTTGAGTATACCAATTGATATTGATAGCGATCAAATCAAGACATTATTTGACAATAATCAACGTCAAACGACGCGAAAGATAACCAACATACTCAAAATATCTAAGTGTTGAAAATCGTTTGCATCAGCTAGGTTATATTAGTCACTATGATGTGTGGCTTCCACGGGAGTTAAGCCAAAAAACAGAAAAATCGACTGGACTGTATTTCTGTGTGCGAATTGCTACTTAAACGTACGAAAATAGTCCGTCTTGGAAACGTGATGGTCGATGAAAATTAGCTAAACTGCAACAGCCTGGAAAGAAAGAGATTGTGGGGAACTACAACTCACTGTGCCAAAAGAAAACAGAAAGGGCGTACTTTTCTTTAAGAACAGGTCTGGTTAGTGACTCAATATGAACCGTCACGTGACAGACGTCTTTTGGCAGCATGCCGTGTTGGGGATGATCAATTAAAAATAATAAAATATTATTTTTCTCGCCTTTTCTTGAGCAGTAATCATTAAGAAAGAATTTTAAAAAACATTAACAAAACAAGCGTGAATTCTACTGGACACACACTAAGGGACCAATTTAGCATAAATTTACGTTGCAAATCGAACCCCCAATAAAAACTTATTTGAGGTAGAGTTTAAAAAAAAAGGTTTCTTCTAGACATAATCAGACGTAAATGTTTAAATTGTCATCCCTCTAGCTCCATTGGTGCATCCTGTACGCATGATACATACATAGCCAGCCAGCTAGAGCAACCTAAAATCTGAAGAAACCTATGTTGACAGTTTAGTTGGCACTTTCTAACAACTCTTGTTACAATTTGACTGGAAATGACCCCCTCATGCGCTGTATTCAGCATGTATTGCACCTTTAGATAATTATTTCTTTACAGAAAACTCGTAATGAAAAAAGTTGCCATTCCCTGGAAGACTGCAAAACACACCTAGGGCAGTTGTTTGCCAAGAAATATAAACAGTTCTGGGAGGACGGAATTATGAAGTTGTCCTAAAAATGGCAGAAGATTGAGTAATTAAACAGTAATTATGTCATTCAATATCGAACAATAATGTCGAAAGATTATTGTCATCTATTTTAACTTAATGAACCTAACTAACTGTACGCACAAGGGAGTTAGGTTCATTAAATAAAAATAGAAGACAATTACGTTTCGACATTATTGTTCGGTATTGAATGACATATTTATATGTGTATATATATAAAATGTGGATGTCTGTTTGCGTGCGCGTCTTTACTGAGAGAGAGTAGGTAAAAAAGAAAGATAGCCTGCTAGGCCTGCGCGAAAAACCCAGCAGCCATAAATAGGTCACGGCGAGGATGTGTGAAAGGGGTGGGTTTTCAACATAGTTATCTCTATTGTCTGTTATGTGATCATTTGATTCTTTTTTTATATATATGTTAGAATACTCCTCAACCTTTTTTTACTGACTCCCCCGTCTGATTAGACCAATCTTTTAGTGCCCCTCACTCATTTGTTATAAAAGCAATGCGTATTAGGACTAAATATTAGTCTTTAGTTGTAATCTAACAGTAACTGTATATATAAACAAATAATGACCAAAGAATTGCCAAGAACTGCAACCTTTTAGTAACTGTATATATATATTTTAGTAACTGTATATATAAACAAATAATGACCAAAGAATTGTCCAGAATTGCAACTTATTGATAAGCTATAATAAGTTTTACTGTGTTTATTATGAACAAAATGAATTACTTCTTATAAATAAATTACTAACATATGACAAAAACAAATTAAGAAAATATTATTGACTGGCATTGAGCAATTTTAAAATAAGCACTAGAAGGAGTATATTTTTGTATAGAGATAATAAATAAACTACTTGCATAATTAATCTTTGAAAATATATTTTAAAATATTTCTGCGGCCCTCAATAATCTTCCCACCGGAATCATCGCAATCCCTACTTTAGAATTTACTAAATGAGCTTTCTATATTGAGTAGCCTTCCAACCCCCGGGAAACGCCTGGTACCTGATAGACCTGAGTGGGAACTTTAATGGTGGAGTGGGGGAAAAGAAAGACGTGTCTAAATGGCCGATTTTAAGTGCCTGACTGGTTGCTGGGGGAGTGAGCGAAAGCAGACCGGATGTATTAACCATTTTTCAACTAGATCTGGTCGATTTGTATCCAATAGAAATCTACGATAGCCGATTTTATCTGATAATATGATATGTAATAAAAGTAATTTCTTCTGGATTCTATATAGTTATTCTATATAGTTATTTTCTTCGATAGGTTAGCTGGACATGGAAACATCTAGCTGATTTTAGTCATTTTAAAGACAACTTTCAGCTATCAATAACTAAACATACTTGGCAACACCTGAATCTGAAACATCCGTTTTAGTGGAATATTCTAGAAGGTTAGATAACAATAATTAAAATCTTCCTGTGAGACTAATTTTCTGAAAAATTCGTTTTAATCGAATAGTCGAAAAAATAACAATACTTTTCCCAAGATTTGTTCCTGTTTTCAATCCATAACACCGTTTCCTCCGGAAATTTGGCACTTTTCAGAAACATCATTTAGAAGGGTGGTTGTATTAACATTGTAACTACAATGCTAAATTGGGCCGTTACTTTCCGTCCGTCATACGGAAGTACACCTTCGAAGCATTAGGTTACTTCCATTAGTTCCTTTCAGTTATTTTCGTATTTGTAAAACATATATATCGGGAAATCCTCCGTTTTGTGAAAACAAATATTTTAACCACTGTCGACATCGACTGCGGTAGAGCAGTAATATAAATAATAGTTTTTATTGATCCACAACGAGTTGTACAACTGGTTTCACTCTCTGGATTATTCAAGTGGATGCACCATTAATTTAGAAGTCCTTATTTATACTAAGAAAAGTCTTTTTTCATATCTTGTGAAGGTTTTCCTTGTCCGTCGTGTTTAATCAAACACACCCACACACACACATACATACATATATATATATTATTTATCTCTCCCCCCACTCTCTCTCTCTTTCTATCTCTCTCTCACTATATATAGGGAGAAGTCAATTTTAATGTTTCATTACAAGCGGTACAGCTGGTTTCACATACATATTATAATTTGTGTACTTTTAACAGCATTTTAATTATTGAAAATGTTCGTTGCCACTAAACATTAAACTCATGGACATTGACGTTGAGAATTTCAATTCATGGGTTTCTGTTGTTGTTAGAAATAGTGTCAGGTCTACACCGCATGGGGAAAGAGACCAGAGCTCTCCGATTTCGAACGTGGTTAATCGAAGTCAGGCAGTTGCGGAATGAATCAAAACCTCAATCAGTCCATCACTCGTCTGAAGTCAGAAACAGTGATTAAAGTTCACAAAGAGACCATCAGCTGAAAGATTAGGAAGTCATGATTCAGGCACAGAGAAAGATTGCAGCCTCTATCCCTGAAAATGATCCACAAACAATGCTGACTGGAATTTGCAAGATTTCATCAAACGGGGGATGAGGAGGTCAGCTCTGAAAATGATCCACACACAACGCTGATTGGTATTTCTGATCTAAACGTGCATTTGGCCGGATCATAAGCTATACACATAGTTAGCATAGCAAATGTTTATGAAAAAGGCTAAAATTAACTATTTATATATATTTCTTGTACATGGTAGATATTTTAATATTGAAACATCATCAAGTGAGGTTTTCAAACACTACAATCATACTTTTTCTCCCCATAAGGTGATCCATAAACTGTTTGATTTTGTTGGTATCTCATTAGTATGTAAATTGTACGGTTATGTGTTTATATTTCAGACGAAGCAGATTTTATTTCTGATAAAATTTCTCGTGTCTTCTTAGTAGAACTAAAGTCATACCGTAGGTTTTTATGCTGACACATCTTGTTAATAAGGCGGTATCCTCACAATTATAATTACAACAAGAGTCGTTTTAGATTCTGAAAGAAAAACTGAATAGGTTGAAAATATTGCCTATCTTTAGTATTTTATGCAGACTTTTTGTTTCCTACGAGTCAAATGGATTGACTGAAGCATGAAGTCATGCTTACGCTGTTATTTCTTTTACAGTATTATTGAAATTAGGCCTCTCTGCACTTTCTTCCCACAAAGATCCTATCAAAACAACCGCACACATCGACTGGCATTTAACATAAAGATGAACAGCTCATCTGTGTCCTAGATACACAGCCTTAAACAAAACAACGTTTTAATAAACTTTTTTCTGTTCATTTTTATCTTTGAATAATTGTCTCAACAAACTTACAGCTGAAAACCACAATTCAAAAAAGATATGAACATTTGAATAATTTTGGGGGGAAATCATTGCTCATTTTGAATATATAATTCCTTAGTAATTAAATATTGGCAATCTTTCGGTAAAGTGACCCATGCCGTTTTCAGCATTTTAAACCATTGGCGAGATTTGCTACGGAAAATCATATGTGGCAATTTCTTTTGCTTTTAAGAAAACTTTGTTTTTCGACATTCTTTCAACATATTTATATATATTTATTCATATCAATCCGTGTATTGAAAAAGAAATAATTGAATATTTGAATAATTAAAATATTTGAAGAATCCGTGTATTATAGACATTGATAGAAATAATTGAAGATTTCAAGAATCCGTGTATTGAAACGTTTTATTTGAATTTTATTTAATTCAAATAAAACGTTTCAATACACGGATTCTTGAAATCGAAAAAAACAAAGTTTTCTTAAAAGCAAAATAATTTTCCGCATATGATTTTCCGTAGCAAATTTCGCCAATGGTTTAAAATGCTGAAAACGAAAATTCTCACACATGCACATTTAAAAAAATGTGAACATTAAATAATTACATTGGTCACTTTTTAAATTCAAACGTAACGTTAAGTTAAAGATATACACAAATAAAAACATTTATTATGATGTGTTTCATTCTAATTCATTTATTTTATTAAAAATAAAATATTTTCTTTAAAGAAAAACATGTATTTTCTTTAAAGAAAAACATGTCCCCGTTTCTAATATATTTTGTATGCATTCAATATAAATACATATTTTCTTAAAAAAACAAGTTTTCTTAAAAGCAGAAGAAATCTACGCCTATGATCTTTCTTCCGTAGCAAATAACGCCAATGGTTTGAAATGCTGAAAACGGCAAGGGTCCCTAAATATTTAAACTTGATGAATTTGATTTGAAGAAATGTAATTTAATTCAAAAGTTACCAATATGGTACCGAAATCTTTCAAAGATTTAGTTCTGAACATTGCTTTATTTATTACGAGGAGAAGTACCAAACTTAATGTCTTTATTACAAAAGTTTGACAAATTTAGTAATATTATCTTGAGTTTTTGTCAAATAAAGCATTGTCAACCATTATTAATGTTGACTAGTATTTCTTTTATCTTAAATTCGGTCGCTTTTCGTCGTAAGATCGTCATTCCACATACATTAGTTAACAGCGCGAATAAGAGAAATAAAAAAAGAGTTCTTGAGCGCCAAGAGTTTATTCTTTATTTCTGATCCGCGCTGTTTACTAATCTCCGCAACGATAGGCTGAATAGTTTCTATGAAAAGCAACTGAAATTAAGATGAAAGAAATGCCCGTCAAAAATGAATAATGATTGACAAATGTACTTTTAAAATAAACTAACATTATATCAACCAAGCCTAATGTCAGATATGTGTAGATAATTTGCTTTTAGAAATTCGGGATGCTTCATTCAAACAAACTTGTGAAAATTATGGATCGTATGACGCTCTTCAGCATCCTCTAAAAATATCCGGACTAAACGAAGTTGCTAAATCAAACATTTTGTGAATAGTAAGGAAACTGTTAAAAAGTAATATACTTATTTATTAAGTTATGATTAAATATGTGCAGCTATTAAACTCCAGAAATACATTAGTACAACTTAAACCAAACACAAAATCAACGAGAGCTCTTAAGCTATTAACATTAAAATCCATTCCAAAGATTCTTATGATGTTACTGTTATGATTTCCTAAACAACTCAGCACACTTCCAGTATAATTATCTTCTCTACTAGAGTTAAAAAAATATAGGTTCTCAAATCGTACATGTATAAGGGAAGAGCAAGCAATACTAATGTTGTTCGGTATGATATCTATTTGCTCATCAGATACACGGTGACATGCTTTTCTTTTCAGTAGCAATTTAGAGCGATCCCAATGTTATATCTGCCTTTTGCGGATGGTAACGCATGTATGTACCAAATTTCAAGTTAATATTACAAGTCGTTTTTTTAAAGTCTGCCTCAAAGGAATAGCTTGAAGTATGCTATCCATTTCGCAGGTGAATTGCACCACCAGATATAATGGGATTGCATTAGAGTTCAATTAATGAAGTCTTTTGCCAATCTCAATGAAAATCTGTGAATTCACTTCCAAGGGTACGTATGTGTACGTATGTGTACGTATGTGTACGCATGCATGCGCATATACTCCACGAATAATTTGGAACAAGGCCCATAACGTAGTGAGATGATTAGCAATCTCGTTTTACAGACCAAATCGCTAGTGGGGTAAATTCGATTCCGATAGGATGCCCCACTACTATGGCCTTGTGCCAAACTAAGCCAACTTTAGTAGATAACTATGAATGAATTGGAACAAAGCCTTTTGGCATTTGTTGAATATGTGAAGAGGTATACACATCTTTAGAGTAGATATGCATATATATATATTCATGCATATACATATATTGCGATATATATCCACGCACACACGCATACACACATACATACACTTATATATATATATGTGTGTGTGTGTGTGTGTGCGTGTGCGTGTGTATATGTACTCCAGAAATGAAACACCTACATCCTCACAGTCTGCTAGGCAGCGAAATAATTTCATCTTCTGACAGTTTATCACTCCACCGAAATATTTTTGATTGCTAAATAAAAGATATTTTTACAAGAAACCAGATATACAAATAAATTATAAAAGGGCAACGTAATAAAACTTGATTGACAGACACGGCAGATAACATCAGGAAAGCATTAAGACATTAAGTAAATACGAGGTCTGTCTGTAAAGTATCCAGTCGTTTTGAATATCTCGAGAACCGGTGGCGCAGCCCTGATGTAACTTGGCAATCAATCAGAGCGGACATTCATGAGCATGCACGACTGGACAAGCTACGGCGCGGTTATTTGATCGGAAGTGAGACGCCATTGAGTGTGATCATCTTCCATTTCATTTGATATTACAGTCTCGGTAAACACCGTCTCATAAAAGATTGAATACCTTGAAAAATGAACGTCGTCTCACGTACAGAGAAAAACGAGAAGAGAGAAGCATTATCCTTAAAATTCAATATTGAATAGTTTTATGTCAGGTTTTTGGCAGAGGAATATAGTTGTACGAATACCACAAAATCACGCACTTCTTTTATGTTTAAAGTTTCATTAAAACTAAGTTCCCAGCCAAAATATTCTCTGAATTTCAATGTTGACCTCATTTTTTCTTTCAGTGTTTTCAAAGGTTCGTTCCCGAGCCCTCTTTGGGTAACATTAGGAGAAATAAAATGCAAGGGTATATCATCTAAAAAGCTACACAAATCGTCTGTGACATCGCACTAGGTGTCCAGTACACCATTCCTGTTTAGATTTAGAAAATATGATAATACAAAACCAACAATAAAATCAAATAGTACATAGATATACATGTACACAATCTTTCATCCAAAATTCTGAAAACCATAAAGCTCTGAAACCCGAACATTTATTCCGTGGATGTCGTCTGAACAAAGCTCTCGTTTGGCACAAAACATGACCCGATGCGACCCACGCTCAACCAATGTCGTCTCGTTTATTTCCGCCGCGCTATACCAGGCCTTGTAGAACACAGCGGAAGTTATTATTTCGATGGACCCATGCCAGGCAGTTGCCTCTCAGTGATCCTACTAGTCAGACGTGCCTATGATGCTCACGGATAAATGATTCATTTTTCGGTGATTCTTTTAACTTCGAAGACTGTGAAAATGTTAAAAAGAGCTGCATCATGAGTGGATTGTTAGAAAAAGGTTATTGTTTCAAATGGGTCATATATTAATACCTTAATGATTTATATCTTGAAATACTCTACTTGTTGGAAATGTATGACGTGTCGTTTTTTGAGTAGTAAAATGAAGATTGATATAAACGACACAAATATTGGAAATATCTTATCAAAATATGACCCATTTGAAACAATAACCTGTTTCTAACAATCCACTCATGATAACATTCCATCTCTATAAAATTGATGATATACCACCTCTATAAACTTATTTAGGTTAGGTGGAACAGTACATAGTTATACATAACTATTTATTATGTATATGAATTTCAAAATGCTTGAAAAGATGATAATATGTAGGTGAAATGTCAGATGAATATGGGAGATGATGCAAGACTTCATATCCCAATTCTCTAAGTTTAGACACAGACAGCTTAAAGATGTGGAATCAACCACTGTCATTGAGCCTTTCACTCAGTTCCTGTGGGTCTCATTTTTCCAACGTTTAACCTTTTGTATTGCTTTGAGGTCACGTGATATTGTCCTTATTGAAGTCCTAAAGTCTTCAAAAATGTGCTCTAACCGTTGTTCGTGGATCGTTGTCGATACTTTCTCATGATTAATAACAGGTTTGGGTCTCCCTTAACGTTTATGTTTGGTATCTATATTTCCAAACGTAAATCTATTGAACCAATGCCGAACAGTTCGCACTATAGTAGTGTTGACGTTATCAGCAGCTCAAGCAGTGTCATGGGCTCAGAATCCTCGATTAATAACGAATTATATCTCTATTCACAGTGAATCTGCAAAACAAAAATGCAATTACATTAGTAAATCTTTCGCTTTTACTATTATTCTATATGATGTAAAAAAACGACATTTCATGTGTAACAACTTAATATTATGTGTCTGCAATTATTTTGAAAATGACACTATATATACAGTTGAAACTTGGTTTTTCGCTGGAAACCTTTGCACACATCTAATAATAAAATGTTGTCCGTGAGAAAATATTGTTCTAAGTATATTAAAATCTCTTGGAAAATTTGGTGCAGATCTATGACAACATATTCAGAGCTGCCTTTTCATATTTTATTAGAAACCATCAACCAAAACCGTCACCAACTGTCAACATAGGTTTCTTCAGTTTTTAGGTTGGTCTGGTTGGCTATGTATGTATGCATGTATGTATCGCGCGCACAGGCCGCACACATATAGCTGGAGTGCTGAACATTTAGACATTTACTCATTATATCTAGAAAAAGCTTTTTTGTTTGTTTAACCACACCCTAAAATGCTAAATTGGACCCGTAGTTTGTGATCGTCAGCATTCAAGCTTGTTTTTTTTTTTTTAAATTCGGAACTTTTAGTGACCCAACAAAAAGCGAGAGAAGTAAACTTAATGATTGATCCCCCGTTATCCAATTTTTAAATTGAGCACCCCGAACAAGGCATACTGCCAAAAGACGTTGGTCACGTGACGGTTTCTATTGAGTGGCTAACCAGACCTGTTCCTTTTTGTTTTTGTTTTTAAATCTCCGTGGAATCATTAATGGTGTGTGGATTAGTAAAGTAACACCTGACAGTCGAGGCACAGTGACTTGAGAGACTTAGAGGAAGTGTTGCGCACGCAGTGGGTCTGTGGGGAGTTACAAACAAGTACATTAAATATAAAGTGTATTATTATCATCCGCATGTTTGCACTATGAATCGAGTGACAGTTCCTTCCGCTCTTTAGCATTCTCCTCAGTATTCTTGCAGATTTCAGTATTGCCGTGGTCTGTGTTATTTCAAATATTCCTCACAATTCTAATCTCTTTGCAAGGGCTGTCTGGACCGTTCCGAGTGAGTCAGTAATTAATCGTGGGCACCACCTTTGCTTCCCACAGCTCTTGCAGTTTTCGTGCAATGATCCGATAATTTGTGTATCTTTTCATTCTCCTTTAAATTCACTCTGTTTAGTGACGGTTGTATCAAGTAATTGATCTGTTTTTATTCATTTATTTATTATTCGCAAAGATTGGTCTCTTGCTTTGGATTGGGTCGTTTATCTAAATGTTAAATCTTGAAAGATTTTATTTTTTATATTCTCAAGGAAAATGTCTGGTCTGTGCTCATATAATTAATATAGCTGTATCCAATTGCTTGCACAGATCCAAATGAATCACTATTCCCACCCAATCATGTCTGCTATTGCATTTCTCATGGGACAACTTGTCACATTTACTTATGATATGACTGTTCTCTTCTACACACAGACAATTTGCTATCTTATTGTATTTTGTCGGTTTTTACCTTCAAATAATTGGTTATGGGCTGTTATTACGTGCGATTCTTTTTCTCTTTTCAAATATCCTCTTCACAGCCATCTCCAGCATATTTAAAATAATTTCCTTTAATTGTTCTTGTATAATATTTTGCAACAGTAGTATTTGAGGATCAATTGAAAACAAAGCTTTTCAAAACTGAAGAACTCACCACAGTAATCCTGCCAATTTCCTCGATGTTGTTGTCTGAATAGTTTGAAATCCTCCTCAGATTTCCAATCTTTCTAGTCTTTTTCGAAGGGTATTTTGCACTGTTCAAAGCGCTATGATAATGATATGTACAATCATCATACTTCGGATTCCACAATTGTTTTAGTTCTCTGCAGCAAGGTCCTCATATTTATCCACCTTTTCACTCTCTTTCTGTTTCACTTGTTGGTGACTTACTATTATTATTCCCATCAGATTTCCCGAGCCACTTTTGCTGAAGGCTCAGGGACACCAAGTTTTCTTGTGCTTTTTTTATTGTGTTAGTTCTCATTTTCTTATATTTGATATACGCAAGTATTAACGCTAGAAGAGAAAGGAAACACATATTAATGCAATTATCAAGATCATATATCCATAGAGAAAACACGAACGGGGTGAGGATATCTATGATAATGAAAATGTGCATTTCAAATATAATAATGAATAAGTAATTGGTAAGTTGTCAGTGGGAAAAGTACAATGAATTTGATTAATAAAAAATACACTGATATAAAACAACAACAACACAAACACCACCACCACCAACAACA
>VCCN01004667.1:2481792-2492621 GCA_006491835.1 Architeuthis dux
TCCAGTCATACATAGACAGGCTCCCCAACGCAAACGTTTAAGTGTTGCCTAAAGCTTATTCAATATGTCCCATCTGTGTTTACTAATGGCCGTAGACAGGCGGCCTGAGTGGTCGCGATTAAAAGCAACTGAGATCAAGATGAAGGAAATACAAGTCAAAGATTTATAACGGTTGACAATGCTTCATCCAATAAATATTCAATATAATATCTAGAGACCAAACATTTTGTACGTAAGGTTAGCAGCACTGGACAGATTTTCCAGGTCTGCTTTGATTGTCTCACGAAATATTTCTTAACACGCTTACTGCCACACGACGCGCATGTGCATCTTGTGGCTTTCTGCGTATTGATTCCGACGAACATGTGCGTCTAATCCTCGGTTTTATTCAAGTCAATAGAAAACATCATCATCATCATCAGCCTTTTTAACGTCCGTCGTTGGACATATACCTTCCCCAGCGTCGCGGAGTCAATACTTCTGAACTTGTCTAAATTTCCACGCCATCTTATTTTTTGCCAGCCACAATTTCGCAATATCAATAGCTACGGTAAATGTAGAACTTTGATAACAAAAAGAATTTATATTAAAAATAATACCACCATGACGCACAATTGCGTCACATCGCTCTATGGAGGAATAAACAAAGCCAGTGCCTAGGCGCACATTAGCGTCATTTTCTATAGTCTAATAAATTAAATCATTTACCAAAATAAATTATAAGTAGACTTATATAGCGAGTTCTAATGGTAACCCTAACAAAAACATAAATAGCATTATGTAAGGGTTCAAATATCCAAGGTAGCAATGAACGTGCTGATTTGTTTTTTATCCAGAAATTGACTGTGCCTGAATGGATTAGCGCATTACTTATGTAATAAAATATGTTCAAGTAACCGAGAATTCTGCCAACTAAACAATTCGGGGCTCATTTTATCGGTCATCTTTCCGCTTAACCGCATTCTGCGAAAATAAAAAATATATATACTGTAGTTATTACATTATCCATATAAGGTTACTCTATGTTACTTACCGCAGTGTGCCAAAGTTACATGAATCTTATAATATGATTCATATTTTAACGTAGGTTATCGGTTTTTTGACACAGTTTACATTACATTATATTTACATTATATTGAGTAAAACATATTAAAGTATATGGCTTGTTTTTGTTCAGTCATTATTGTTCATTCATAAACATATTTTTTTTTTACAAATTACATTACATTACGTTCACAACGGTTTCATAATACAAGCCATGACTTACGGATGCGAAACATGGAAATTAAGCAAACGCGCTGAAAACCAACTTAGAATCGCACCGTGAGCCACGGAAAGAGCAATGCTAGGAATAACTAGGATGAAGAATATTATGCACATAATTAAGGGGAACAAATGTAGATGTGCTTGTACGGAAGGTTAGCAGCACTGGACAGATTTTCCAGGTCTGCTTTGATTGTCTAACAAAAGATTTCTTAATACGCTTAACTAGCAAGAAGCGATGACAATAGATGGGACAAACGACTAACCGATTGGTGCCCATGGGATAGTAAACGCAGTAGGAAAAGACCAGACACAAGATGGAGGGACGAGATAGAAAGGTTTGCCGGTAAGACGTGGCAGATGTTAGCACAAGATAGGTCGTCATGGAAGGAGATGGGAAAGGCCTTTCTCCAGCAGTGGATTTATAACGGATGGTGATGCTGCTGCTGATGATGATGATGATGATGATGATACCCACAGTCAACATGTTATCCTTCCTTATCCTCATTTGTACTCTCTTTCTATTCTCTCGTGCCTTTTTATTCATCTCTTAATTTCAACACATTCAACACGCACATATATAAACACAACATACACAAGTTTGCCGGTAATACGTGGCAGAGGTTAGCACAATCTAGGTCGTCATGGAAAGCGATGGGAAACGCCCTTGTCCAGCAGTGGACTCATGACAGCTGATGATGATGATGAAGATGACATTTACATATTTGTTTACACATTAAATAAACGAGTGGATACATTATCCATATACGGTTACTGTATGTTACTTACCACACTGTGCACAAGTTACATGAATCTTATAATATGATTTATATTTCAACCTAGCTTATCTGTTTTCGTTACACATTAAATAAACGACTGTATCACACACACACACAGACACACAGACACACACACACACACACACATACATATGTAGATACTATGTATCATACATATACACATACATATATATATATATGATGTATGCACGTTTATTTGAACCAATATATAATTTACTTAGGACATTTTTTGTAAGTTGTAAGTTTAATCTCCCATGCCTGGTACACGAAATAAAACATATATCAAACATATAGTCACGTATTTTAAGCAAAACAATTGGTATTAGTGACACTGAATATCAAAAGTCCACACACGATCGCACACTTTTAGCCATTCAAATATATACACACGCATGCGCATATCCCCATATACATACCTGAGCGTGCATTTATCTTAAGTGTGCTTTTATAAATGTTTGGTTGCAAATCATTACCAATAATAAATTATATGCATAGTTGTAAATCTATATACACTCATAAGTACGTTACCATAGCAATATTTATGGGAAAAGTACAGGTGCAATAAAATTATAGACCGTGAAATAACCTATGCATAATCTATTAATAATTCATGGTGTTTTCATTTATACTAGAGAGTTGGCCATCGTATGAAGGTATTTTAATATTGGACACATACTTCTACCATTGGGCTAATTTAGGTTTTGTCACTTTTAGTCATCCACACTACAGCTGTCCCATGAGAGATTCGTAAATTTGTTATATGAGTAAGGTGACGCAACACGTTTGTCTGTTGAACTGAGTTGACTGAAAACCTGCTGTAATCATGTATTTTCCATATATATTTGTATTTTCCATATATATTTGTATTCAAAGTCCAGTTAAGTAATCAGTAAATTGTCTCCAAATGCTGCTTCTATGATGGTTACTTAATTTTTGCAATTTTTTCCAGAGTATAACGTCATGGCGTAATCGAAGTAATTTTGGATGAAAATCATTGACATGATAAAATATTGATTTAGACAGTCTAAATCCTGCTTCAAGTATACAAGAGTAATTTCTCTCTTTCTCACGACTAAATTGTTGTTATGTTCTTGGAAATAACCTTTAAATGTAGAAACAAGACAGGTGATAATAATAGTGTCGGATCTTTTCACTCATTCCTGATAATAATCATATGATTTCTATCTATCTATCTATCTAGTTAATTATTTTTTTAGAAGGTTGATGTGTGTATATCCATCTTCTCCTACAAAACGGTGCATTGTAGTCAGAGGTACCCCTAAAATGCACCAAATTAAAGAATAAATTAGACACCCGACTGCTAAGTACTAGTGGAAAGTGATTTAATTTCTGACATGGAAAATAACTTTTTACAGTTTTTGTTATTATGCCAAATGTGCCTTCCTTGACAACAATTCTGGGCAATTTATAGCTATCATTCCGCGTGAGCAACAACGGGAAATCTGCTAGTAATCACCAGTATCAAAATGTCTTACATAATTTTGAAATCAGGGACGGAATCTTTGCTCACGCTGTATATGATGTTTGTGTAATGTAGTAATATGATTTAATTATGAGTATTTATACATATACACTTATGTGAGTATATTTTACGTGAAAGGAAATCTCAGGTCATTTGTACAAAAGTGAACAGTCATTTACGACGGGAAGCAAGGTTTTTAATCTCTTTTTTGGGCGATGGATAAGTAATACGGCGTTGTGTTTGAGTCCTTTCTACAATGTCACCTCTTGACTTTAACGGTACTTGGGTATAAATGGCCCTTGTATCTGCCAAGATCTGATGATTTAAGAGGTCAATATAGAAACATAAGATGGAAAATAGTAAGAATTGAAATAAATGCTAATGAAGCAAGCACAGCAAGAAACAAAGAAAAACAAAGAAAGAAAGAAATTGAGAATGACAATAGAGGGAAAGAAAATAAACGTGTTGGAACAGAAAGTAAGGAAATGTGAACAACGTCGAACAGAAATAAATAAATAAAATTCTAATGAACACAGAAAGAAAGAAAGAAAAGGAAGAAAGAAAGAAAGAAAGGAAATATGAATGAGAAAGAAAACTCAGATGAGGTTTGTAAATAGCAATGTCGATAGAGTTGGCATTTCTGTAGTGTAAGTAATAATTGTGTGCCTCTCTCTCTTCGATCTTTGGTGCACCTAGCGGAGGGATCATTCGTGTCAAAACTGCTCAGGGTTTACATCAAGTATGATTGGCAAATACGTAATACCAATTTCTTCTTGCAATATGCTTTACATTTAAAAGGACTTGTATTATCATATTATTCACCTGCTATAAAAATGAATATTAAAACATTTATAAAATCGGCGATATCCACATGTTATGAATTTAACTTCAATGTGTAGTAATATACATAATAAAACCACAGATATGCAGGCGCATATGTGTGTGTGTGAGCGTGTGAGCGTGTGAGCGTGTGAGCATGTGTGTGTGTGCGCGCTCATGAATATATAAAAAGCTTAAAATATATGTATGTATTGGAAAGTAGTGATGAATATATATATATATATATACATATATATATATATATATCATGCGCATGTGTGCATAAATATATAATGTATGATATTTGCACACACAGTGAAACACACAAACACACACACTCACGCATACATGCACACACACACACACACACATACACACAGATAGATCACCATTAGAATAATAGTTATTTGTAAATATATAGACAAATATATACATAAACACACACTCACAGATCCATACATTGTCTATATTTGTGGATACATTTATGAGCACATTTAAAAAAAAGGGTAACAAGTGTGTGTTATTCGCAACCCATCTGTCATTTTACAATTCAAGTTGGGTTTGTTTACATTCGCCCGTTGATTGAAGGACCCACCTGCGCTGCTGTCTCAATTGTGAGAAAATTGGGAAAAGGTATCTCGCATTGTAATTCTATCTAGGCCATGTCAATCAATATCACACATGTGGCGTTCACTATGTGATGAAGTGCACAATGAGCCATATATCTACAATATTATGTATACGAGGTCTGTTCCGAAAGTATCTAGCCATTTTGAATATCTCGAGAATCGTTTTGTGGCTTTGATGTAATTTGGCAACCAATCAAAGGGGATCTTACTGTGCATTTATGAACAGAAACTATCCCGTAGCGTTTCTCAGTCGGCTGTGAGACGCTATCGAGCGAGATTATGTAAGGTTTGACCGTCGCATTCATAAAAAGTCGAGCCTGTTCATTATGCACGCCTCGTGCAGGGTTTTCGGCCAGAGCTCACATCACCCAGGTCTTTTAGCACCACCTAGTCCCAAGAATTCAGATTTAGCTCCCTGGCACAAGGCTAAAATCACCGTCGGGGGTGGGGAGGAGATTTCAGACTTTGGACGATATTAAGGAGAACGTGATAGGCAGCGGATGGTGATTCCGAAGGGGACTTTGCAGTTTCTTTTGACAAGTTGAAAAAACGCTGCGATAGGTGTACGAGATTCCTAAGTGAACTTACATAGAAAGCATGACGCCATAGCCCTATTTTCGTTAATAGTAAATGACTAAATCATTCCCGGGTAGACCTCGTATGAAATACTCAAATCTAGCAGACTGTGTTTACTGTTGTGAATTTGATTCTCATTGGGTTCCACACACGTTTAGACTTGTGTCGTATTTAGCTAAACAGTGAAAAGCTATACGAAATGTACTCTGTATGCATATTGCACACAGCTGAAATGATTCTTTTAAATTTAGGGCAAAGGACAATTAGTTCGATCCCCAAAATTCACGGAATGTTGGATGTTTTCAAAGCTCTGTATTACATTTAAACACTGTTTCCCATTGCTATACAGCTTCTCGAAAAGACACACTTAACTTTTAATGAAGATAGAACTATGAGGATAGCACAACAACTGTTGGCTGACATTGATTATTTAAGACTACCGTTAGCTTTATGATTTCTGAACTGATCACGAGAACGGAAAGTCTGTTTCTGTGTTTTAAGTTAAAATATATTTTCGTATCTCTTAAAATGGTAACCCATTTAATACCCACTAAATAGAACCTGACTTCAGGTCGTCAATTTTGAAAGTATTTGCCTTAACATACTTGCATTACAAGCAGATCAAATATATAGGAAAACATATGGTAGACTTTGGATTTTGCCATTAAATTCTACTTTCAGAAGAGTACAGATGATTAAATTTGAGTTCACAACGTCAGTAAAAAAAAGATTGACTTACTTTACTCACGTTTAGATATCTTATTATATAATATTATCAATTTCATGTCTGTAATAATAATAATGAGAGTAGTAGTAGTAGTAGTAGTAGTAGTAGTAGTAGTAGTATGATATATACATGGTTCAAAGGAACCTTGAAAATGGAAATCAATAGCAACTCAGAATAAGCAGAACGAACAGCGTTAAAACTGAAATAGACAAAAACTCAATAAATCAGCAAATGACGCGTCTGCTAGATAGAAATTAAACTGTCAATTATATAATAAGTGAATGTAGAAAATTAGCCCAGACGCGTTACAACAATAGACACTACGTTGATTCACTTGGGGCTGTGCAAACGACTTGGGTTTGAGTATGCACACCAATGACATAAGCACAAATCCGAAGCTGTCCTATAGGATAAAAACAGTAACATTCGATGGGTCTTTGAAAATCAAACGTATCAACCTACCGAGATAAAGTGACCACGTGTAGCCATAATATACAAAGATAGTGAATGTGGCCTTTCCAGCAGACCACAGATTTAAAATGAAAAAAAAAGTGAAAAAATGAATAAATATATTGACTTTGCTAGAAAATTGGAAAATATGGAATATAAAGATGGCGACTGTACTCATTATCAAGGAGCGCCTAAAGCGGAAACTATTGGAAAACCGAGGGAGAATCTAAACCATCCAGACTTCTGTATTACTGAAGTCAGCACAAATACCGAGGAGAGTGCTGGAGTACTGATGAGAGTTGCTGCCACTTGGTCTCTAGGGAGACGCATCAGATATCCTTGGTGTGAAATCTCTAAACGTATTAATTATTAATGATATTTAATGCTTTTAAGTGGTTTAGGCACAAGTGAGATTTACTGATCCACCCTCACTTATATATATCTATGTCTGTATATGTCTATATCTATATCTATCTACAGTGGCAAGCAAAAGCGTTCAACCCCTTTGGAATTTTCCACATGTTCTTGCATTCCAACCTGTAATCTAAATGATTTTAAAAAATAAGATGCCATGGACCTACACAAAATAATCGAAATTGGTGTGATGAAACTTTTGAAAAAATCTTGTTTTAAAGATTTTTAAAGAATACAAAACTGAAAAGTGGTGCACTCATAAGTATTCGACCCCTTTACTATAAATCCCCTAAATAGGATCAGATGCAATACATAACCTCCCCAAGTCATATACTTAGTTAAATACAGTCTACCTGTGTGCAATCTGAGTGGCACATGATCAGCCACACGATCTCAGTATATATACACCTGCTTTGAAAGGCCCAAGAGTCTGCAACACTACTAAGCAATGGATACCGCCAAGCAAGCGCTATCATGAAGACCAAGGTACTCTCCAAACAGGTTAGGGACAAAATTGTGCAGAAGCATAGATCATAGTTAGATCATAGAAAACAATCCCAAACTTTGAACATCTCATGGAGAACTATTACATCCATTATTACAGAATGGAAAGACTATGGCACAACAATAAACCTGCCAAGAGAGGGCCGCTCACCCAAACTCACTGACCCAGTAAGGATGGCATTAATCAGAGAGGCAACACGGAGATCAAATATAACCCTAAAGGACCAGGAAAGTTCCACTGTGGAGATTGGTGTACTGTCCATAGGACTACATGTAACTACAGTTACACCCAAAAGTATTCGACCCCTTCGCATTTTTTCTATTTTATTGCATTACAACCTGTAATGGCAATGATTGACAATGATCCCGTCGAAATAAATCAAGAAAATATTGCTGCTACTGCTACTTGCGTGAAAACAAAACAAATATGGCGCCGTGAGATCGGTGAAAAATGACGAGTAGGTTTTAAAGTTAGATTTGCTCTTCTGCCAACCGTAGGGTTCTAGTACAGCTAACTGGGCAAACGGGATGCGAGTTCGAGTCTCACCGAAAGCCTTTTCTTTATTTCTGATTCGCAGTGTCAAAAAATAATAATTACCATGGACAGAGAACACCTAAAATGTAAAACGGAATCCCTTAACTTAGCAGCCCAGTTTAATGCATCAGGACTAACTACATCTAAGTAAAATTAGACAAAACCCATAAAAATGGTAAATGCCCACTGACGAGACAGTAACCATATAATAAGTGATGTAGCAAGCCAGTTAAAAGTGAATATGAATGTAAAAACAGGAATAGGGACAACCATACACTGCTGATGGTGCAAGCGATTTGGCTCCGACCATGCAGAGGAATGGTATCAGCACGAACCAGAAGCTGTCGTAGAAAAAAAAAAAGAAGATATTGACATCCAGACCTACCATCACATCCGGGCGAGAGGACTGGGTTTGATAGTCGTAAACAATAAGCTGCGCCAGCAGACCAAGCGGTGGAAATAAAAGAAATTGAAATATTAAGAAATACCAGAACTTTGCCCAGGAGCTGTGAAAAGTATGAAACATGATGGTTAAAATCGTGACTATAATTGTTGACACACTCAAAACAGTGCCCAAAACACTAGAGGCGAACTTAGATGAAATTCGAGGAAGAGTTGAACCTTTGCGGGATACGGCGTTGCTGGGGGTCTGCGATGATATTGAGAAAGGTTCTAGAGATTTGAGGAGATGTCTTGTCACATATTCTCCAGTGTTAACCACCAGACATCTGGTGTAAACATGCAAATTCGTGACACAGAAATAAGAGAAATGATACAGCGCAGACATTCTAGAAATGATAAATCAGAAATAATGATTGAATGTATCATATTAGCTCAAAAGGTGTATTAATATAAATTTGACTAGTAGTAATGGTGATCCACGGGGAACAGTGCAAATGACATGCATTCGACCACAGAGACACACACCAGAAACTGTCCTCGAGAATAGAATAAGAAAATGGGTATTTGAAATTCAAAGCCAGTTTGCTGCATGAACTTATGATGCGTACAACAGTCTATTTCTCCGCAAAGACATTTGATATTTTTACCACCGTTATTGTTCTTTGTCCTTTTGGTTTATTTTGTTTTGTTTCTCTGTGTATTTGTTTTTCTTGCATTTTTGTTTGTTGAGAGCCTAAACTTTGATTTATTTCAATGTGTGTCAATCTCCGATAAATCGATCCCTGCCACCCAGTGTTTGCACCCACCTGCCTCTATTACATTCGCATGAACATTCAGCTGAGTAGATCGCACGTCAGCCAGGTTTCATTATCACGCCCAGAAGCAGGAAAAGAGCACGTGTCGACCGAAGAAAGAACGGCGTGCTTCGCTTGGTGGACAATATGTGGTTCAACGCAAGACTAACCTTGAGCATTAGTAATATCAAATTCCAAGCAATTTAATCACGGGAATTCATCGCGAGGAGTTACATGTGCGTATTATATTCTGAACAAAATAATTTAATTACTTTTTGCTTTACACTAAGGACGATAAAACCAGAAAGAATTAGCAAGTATGAAAATTATAGATATTTCTTGAGCTAGTGCGCTTCGGCGGTGAGTTGTGGTTTGCAACCTAGTTCCACAGACCATAATTTCTGTTGTAAATTTGATCCTCACTGGGTGGTCCATACTTGCAAATTTGTGCCAGACTAAGCGGCTAAGCATAGTACCTACATAGGCACTATGTAGTGAGTTACGAACATAGAAGTCGTCTACTCTGTGTCTACACACACACACAGACACACACACATACACACACATAGTATGTCTTGTTTCTTACGTATTTCTACACATACTCAGATGAATACATTCAGAGAGAGAGAGAGAGAGAGAGAGAGAGAGAGAGAGAGAGAGACTAGTCTAATAGCGAAAACACCGTCTTTATATTTTGCATTCGTATCTATTATAACAATCATATATAGGGACATGAAAGTGGCCAAGCGGTTAGTTACACGGAAAATGGAATCGGCGAACCGACTTCAAACTCCGGCTACGGCAATCTGCGTTCATTTTTCACTAATGCCCTTGAGAAAGGCATGAATATACCCTGGGTAAAGGTATGACTCCATCTCTTCTGCCAGTTATGGTTGAAATAGCATAAACGAGAAAGTGTAATTCCTCGTCCAGCGCCGTGAAAGGTTGAAAATGGACAGACTAGGTAATGCCTACCTGAAAGCTACTAGTACGGGGTCAGCAGGAACTACCCTGCACCCCCCACCCAGGACCCTATGAGTAAGATACCAACATGTTCCTTGGGGTGTCCTCTTTCAGAAAAAAGATGTTCCCAAGAAAAAGGTTGGGAAGAACTACCTTATTTGCATAACAAAATGGCCACCAGCACACACGAAAAAAGTCCAGAATTTCATATCTCGTTTCTGAGTACTTATAATCATGGTTTTCAGACTTGAGGAATTCGAAAATACACTTTATATTACCATAAATGTACATTTTGAGTTATAGGTATTCCGATATATTTATTTTACAAGGACATTTCAAGTATATGTGTACTTTATAGGCCAAAGATTATGGATTGTGGATTTAATTCATGAATTCAACCCGGTAGTTGTAGAAAAAAAGAAAAAAAAGGGGAAACCAAATAACTACATAGCACCCCCAACTTGCACCCC
>VCCN01004667.1:2520969-2532734 GCA_006491835.1 Architeuthis dux
ATGTATGTGTGTGTGTGTGTGTGAGAGAGAGAGAGAGAGAGAATTCCACATGTCTAATCACACACCGAGCGACAAAGATATCAGCTCTAAGAGTTACTTCACTTTGTGAACACTCTTTCTAGGTTAACCTGTGGTTCGGGAATTATAAGTGTGCTAACACAAAACATGTTGTGTCTTGTTATTTTTCTTTCTTTTTGAAAAGTGTTTGTCTGGACTTTTCCTTCAACTCACACATGCAATATTCAACAGTAATATAATTTCGTTGCTAATGCTTACGCCATGCTGCAGCCCGGAGCATGTAACATGTATTTAACTGAATTGTACTTAGCAAGTGTTGGTCCGGGTGAAATAAAAACACAGTAATGAATATTTAATTATGTAGTGATATATATGTGTACATAAAATGCAAATATTTATATAAACATACACTCGGTTATATATACAGGATTCCAATATTTAAGCTATATGCATACACATATTTATATATAAATTGTAACACACCCTCACTCTCTCTCCCTCTCTCACACACATTATATATAAAAGCTGAAGTACCTGTCTACGCCGTGTTAAATATTTAAGGAGTGCACAAAATGACTAAAGCGTTCAGACATGTGAGAAAGCTATCCCTTCACGTTTGACCGCTTGAAGGGTTAAAAGTTATCCTTCACTTTAGATCCTTTACAAAGTGGAAAACGTCTCCTTTCCCTTTCTACCCCTTAACGGGTGGGGGGGGGGATGTTTCCATACACTTTTGACCCTTTGGGGGGAAAACATTTCCCTTAATTTGTAACCCCTTAAATGAGAAACGGGTTCCAGCTCACCTTTTACTCCTTGAAAGGGGAAAGATTTCCCTTCACTTTAAATGACCCTTTAAATGCAAAGCAGTTTCCCTTCACGTTGACCACTAAAGGTTTCCCTTCACTTTTGACCCTTTGACCACTGAAAGAATTACATATAAGAATATACAATAATATACATATATATGTATATTGAACGGAGAGTAAGGGTCCAGTTTAGCAATATAGTTACATTGTAAAAAGAAACCCCTGTAAAACCATTTAGAAATATTATGCTGAACATGTACATACCTATAAACAATACAGTATGTGTGTGTTCTATAGATATAGTTATTTGGTTTAAATATGTGTGCGTTATGTTGATATAAAATAGTTATTTTGCTTATATAGTGTTTTATATTGATATAAAATAGTTTCTTGGTTAATATATATTAATATTAGTGCGTGCTAAATTAGTATGCAACAGGGTTATATTGTTGTAAATGTAGTTTGACGAAAGACGGAGAGAAATAATTTAACACAAACATTGGCAACACCGGCATGCGCTAACGTAGCAAACACGAAGACATTCTGCGCATTTGCATTTTAAGAGGGCTAAATTATTAGGTAACCACTGCAAAATTATTAAATTATTCGTCCATAAAGTGATTTATGGCCGGCTGAGAATAGTTCTATCGTCACACAGCTTGGAAAAGGCAGTACAACCATTTAAATAGCACAAATGCTTAACAGGGACCGTCGAACAGTGAATAAATACGTTGAAGACCCTGGTGCATCGCCTAGAAGATCAGATCAGGGCAAGTCCAGGGGGGGGGTGTAGGGGACGAGTTGGTTGGACCTTGGCGTTTAACTTATCTTCATCCAAAACAATTCCCCTTCACACAGTGCGGTTGCAACGGTCGACTACCTCACTAAAATGGGTTTCAGAAATGGTAGATTAATTTCCTGCAAATCTCAACCCAATTGAAAATCTCTGGAGCATCTTCAAGACGAATGTGTATGAAGATGGGCGTCAGTTTGCAACCAAAGAAGATTTATGGCAAGCTATTGTGAAAGGTGAGGAAGCTTTTACAGCTGAAGAAATTCAAAATTTAACAGAGTCAATGGATGATCGACTAATATTTGTGATTCGTGGGCTAAGGTCTTACATTTCAAAGTAAATGATATGTATCAGAGTTTTTGTTTTCAAAATTGTATGTTGTTAATTTATAGGCTTCAGTATTTCATGCATATGAGTTCTTATAGCGTGTCTAAACTTTCTAAATTCTGTGTGTCATTTAACGATTTAATCAATATTTAGTGTCTTACTGTGCTTAATAATTTGGCACAACCAGAAGTGAGGAATTGCAAAAATATCGCGTATTCCACACCAGCAGTACATTGAAGTTCAATATTCGCAGGCATTGCATAATAATGCTACTGCGAATATTTGTGTCAAAGATTATTTAAATTATTTCACTGTAGCAGAATTAAGAAGGGAAAACGTATTTGCCTAATAATTTGGCACACACTGTATACTTATGTACAGTAGCTTGGATAAATCTACACCAACCCCGAAGTAAATATTGTATATTATTCACAATACCCTTTTGTCAAATCGGTAAAGTTTGACGCCCATATTTCTTTGTCAATACCTTTGGAAGAATTATTGATGGAAAGTGTGCTATCTGATACAATACCGAATAACATGCAGCTGCGTGAGTTTTCATCAACGTTGGGGTAGTCTTTAGCATACCACTGTAGATATACAAATATACAACTTGCTTGCGTAGAAGCTGCGATAGTTTGCTTATTCCCCACCGGTGCCAGTGTTTTAGGTTATTTTAAAAACAGGTTTTAGAATGCTTGAATGCTCTCCTTAATTTGGCATTGTGTCTCATTAAGCTAAGTTTAGTAGACATCAATATAAAAATATACCTTGCGACTTGATTACTATAGCCGATTTTATCATCGGTTTGCGATGTATGGCCAAGTTAGAAAGATTAATTTTATCATCCTCCTCATAATCAGCATAATAGCAAAGCGGCAAAGTCAAATTTGGAACCTTTTAAATATTTCAACAATGTTCGAAATAACGAATAGATAGTTTTGCATTCAAATTGCAAATGACAAAGTTTGGAAATATTATATAATGTTTCACCTGATAATGCATTTCACCTGATTTTAAGTGCTCAACAGTCAGATTTAGTGCCTGCACTTGGTAAGACATATTTCATATCAAGGATTGCAAATCTGGTACTTAGTCATCAAGACTTATTTAGTTTGGTAATGGGGGAAATGAATAAAGCTAAGTGGGAAAGTAGTGGGGGAGTAGCGGTAAAATCAGTGTGCAGCGATAAGAAAAGAAAAGAAAAGTCGGCACTAAAATACAACATTGTTTCATTTTTATTTTGTTTGCCTTACCGTCAGAATTTGCTATGCCGCTGTATATGTAACCATTAGAGTGAATGAAAGTGTTGGTGTACTTGCTTAATATGCACCACCTGTTATAAATGGGTTACATAACCAGCTAGTTATTTAACTCTGTCATTTTGTTGTGTTTTCGGACGATTGGACTCCTTGTTGCTTTTGTTGTTAATACGTTTCGGCCGATCCATTCTATGGCCTTCTTCGGATGTATTACCAGAATGCAATGGTGGTAAACATAAGTATTCTCCAATAACAGCAACGCTTATAACAGGGACATGGTATGGAAATCCTGGCCTAACAAAAAAAGGAAAACAAAACACATGGATTCTACGTTATAAGCGTTGCTTGTATTGGAGACAAACATCTCCTGTTTACCACTATAACATTCGGATAGTACACCTGAAGAAGGCCGTAGGATGGATCGGCCGAAATGTCGTGTTAACAACATAAACAACGAGAAGGAGTTTAATCGACTGAAAAACCTTTTGAATATTAATGACCATTGTCAAAACTATAGAGAGCTAATTATTGATATGTTAACACTATATACAGCTAATTATTTATATGTTAAAACGATAGACATCTAGTTATTTATATGTTAAAATTATAGACAGCTATTTATCTATATGTTAATACTATACACAGCTAGATATGTATATGTTAAAACTATAAACAGCTTGTTATTTATATGTTAAAATTCAGAACTTCGAGTACAAATAGATAAAAATGTTTAAACAATTTAGTAAGTGTTCGAAAAAAATCAGTTAAATCCGAATACAGTGGGAAAAACATTGACATATTATTGTTTTACTTTTTTTCTCCTGTCTGTTAAACATACAAACTACTAGTATGCTCTTCGTAGTAACAGCTTCAGGGAATTCGAACAACGCTCGTGCTGCACTCGGTGTGTAAACAGCTGGCAATAGCACCTTTGGAAGAAAAAGAACACATGAAAACAAGGTGTGAGGCTATGCAAATTTGTACGGTAAACTTTCCAGAACTTTTGGATAGCACCGCGTGTATATCCCAAACAAATAAATATGAATAACTTGAATCGGATGTACTGATTTTCATTTTTACCTGATATAATTTTAGTGAGAAGTATGAACATTTCAAATTATCAAAATTTAGTATATACAAGTGTAATGTTTATGAAGAAGTAAAACCACTAAATGTTAATTAGTCGTTTCGTTACACTTTCAAGATGAAATGGTTAATTTTTAGAGTCTCTCCCAAAATAAGCAGAAAACAAACTTTGACAGTTTTTAAAAAAAATTGTTTAAATTCATCCTGGGTTTGTTCTTTCTTTTAAATCTTTCTTTTTGGCAACTCAATTTAAGCCTACAGTCAAGTGCGTATTACAACTGGCATAACATCAGGAATGTGGCATTAAATACTTTTTTCGTTTCAGTGTTGATGATAATGTTTTTTTAAACCTATTTTATTGTGCCTGCTGTAAGTGTAGTTCTGGTCTTAAAAGACTGGATTTTTTTTCCTATAATTAAGTTTATGTTTGACGAAAACATATATATTTTTTTTTCTTGAAGAGAGGTGTAAGTGGTCTCAGCCAATTTTATGGCCGAGAAGTTTCGTAGATTACATCTGGAAGTATTTCAGGCGTTTCGATAGAAAAGCAAGAAATTCGTGTTTCATAAAACTTTGATTTATTATTTCACCAGTACGTATTATTCTAATACTAGTAAAATTCCCGTTGCTTTGCTCACGGTATACTTAGGGGTGGAAATCTGAAACACTGTATTATCTGGAAAAAACTCATGGTACTTGCTTGAAGCGACCATCCCGGGAAGTTAACCAAATCTCTCACTCACAGGAGTTAGTTCAATCCAACCTCATTTTACTTTTTCGCCTTTCTTGTCTTCTTAACAGCCGAGTTCGGTCGTTCTCCTTTAATGAATATCAATATGTTTCACACCCTACCCTTTTGCATACCTGTACCCTTCCTCTTTATCTCCCACCCCCACCCTATTCGTGGTCTTTGTGTTGCGATTCCATTCTCAGAACCTCTCCTCTACACCAACCCTTTCAACGTAATTGTTTTATTCAAAGTGTGCTAGATGGAATGTATAGACGGAAAGTGTGACAGACGGACGGGCACATTGCTTATTATAATATAGATTGTGTTGAAAGTAAAATATAATATTTTACGCCTCTCTACTATTATGATTACTTGTAGTAGTAGTAGTAGTAGTAGTAGTAGTAGTAGTAGTAGTAGTAGTAGTAGTAGTAGTAGTATTGTTGTTCCACCTTTTGTTTGGACAATCAAGTCTCTTCTATTATTCTAATACTAGTAAAGCTCCATTTTCTCGCGGCATGGGTTTGATTTTGGAAAGTGGGTCGGGCCGAGAATTGACATCGTTTCTCAAACAAAAGTTGGAATGTTAATGACTCTTCTAAAAGTTATAGACAATAGTACTGTTGTTGTTGTTGTTGCTTCTGCTCTTGTTGTTACTGTTTTGTGAGATAAACATTATTATGATTTACTTGAGCTTTTAAAAAATTGATTCTAAAAAAGAAATCTTCGGCATTTTTATCAGATGGTAAAGGATACTTCAAGCCAAACATTATTTGGATTAATTCAACCTTACCTCAAAGCCACACACACACACACACACAAACACACACACACATATATATATATATATTTATATATAAAGACAATTTGGAAACAAATTTGGAAATGGTAATTTATTTTGATAACGATAACTTTACATCATAGTTTCTTCAGATGGATTTCAAGTTTGTTGTAGTTGTCATGGAGATGGTAGATGGCAGTTACTGAGGATGTTTCGTTGTTATAGGGATAATCTGTGTCTATTTTATTTTTCTCGTTGTTGTCCATTGACATTCTATTTTGTTTCAATATCAGTTTTGATAGTATCGGAGACACGTGAATCATTCCAGTTCGTTGTTCGATTGTATTGTATTCGGAGAGTAATGCCGACTTAATCTACCATCCCCATGACAACTACAACAAACTGTATTTTCATGAAGAAGATTTGATATAGCGAAACGATATAAAAATAAGTAATTTATTTTTATATCGTTTCGCTATATCAAATCATTTCAAAAGAAAGTTCCAAATTTCCATTACATTTATATCTTCTCGGATATCACGGCCGGACCCATTTCCCAAAATCTGAGCGTTATTTTACCATGGTAGCTGGAAAGAGAGCTATTTTATATTGTAAAGGGCCAATTTGCTGGAGAAAATGCGCTTGTTGGTCGGGCCGAGAACTTTTCAGCACCTCCTTGTATATATATCCCCCTACTCTCTTCCCCAACCTCTTTCTCTCTTCATCTCCCCTTTCTTTCCTCCTCTCTCTCCCCATGTATGTCCCTCTCTCTCTCTCACCACTTTATTTCCTTCTCTCTCTCGCACCACTTTCTTTCTCTGCTTCTCTCCATCATCCCTTTCTTTCCTTCTATCTCTCTCAACCCTTTATTTAATTCTCTCTTACCCCTATCTTTATTTCCTTATTCTTCAAAAGAACGGTAGGACCATACGGAGTATTCACATCCTGTGGTTTTACTACTCAGGTCAGCCATACTGCCGGAATACTCCAGAAAAGGGGCGGCACACTCCTAAAGCTAGCCCTGACATCTGAGAAGAAGGAAACCCTTGTCAAACCTACGACCTTGGAGCCATGCTCCTATTCACGCCATCTCGGTGGATCATAGTTTGAAAGTGTGGCGTCGGCAGCGCGCACGTCGCAATTCACCTTAAACAGTCATCGTGCAGGCTGGAGAGTTATCACGCATACATGATGTTCCCGCCCACTAGGATCCCATAATCGTGAACACTCCCCACACATCTTCATCTGCGAAGCCAAGCCATTCATTCATATATATATATATATATATATATATTGTTCAAATACTTATGACAGGTACTAAATTGTTAAATTAAATTGTTAAATGAAAGGAAAGCAAGTTTTTTTTCCTTCTTTCGTTATAAAATCTTGTCCAGATTCGGTCAAGGGGATTGAAAAAATGAAACCGCATTGGTATATGGAAGAGTTGCCAAAATAGTAAGTTAATTTGGTTCCCCCTACTCAAAGTCCCTGCAATCATAGGCAGTGAAAGACTGTGAGCTTATTGAAATACTTATGAGCCAGACCCTATAGAAATTAATGCTCGTAAGTATTTGAAGAAACAAGTTGAGCAGTGATCTTGAGTTGAGTAGTTTTAAGGAATTTCAATTACTGAAAATCTTCTTTGAGACTAAACTGTAAACCAATTGACAATCGTATAAGGTGTTCAAATTTCAATGTTCGGTTTCTGTTGTTGTTAAAAACAGTGTCAAGTCTACACAGTGTGGGAAAGAGACCAAAGCTGTCTGATTTCGAACGTGGTAGGATTGGTGAACTTCAGTCAGTTGTGAAATGTTTGTGAAATGTTTTTTTGCTTGATCCAAATAGTTATGAAACCAATAACAGAGGTGGTAGACCGAAGAAGATATCGGATTGGGCAATTATCAGAACACTGATGCAAGATCAGTCCATCGCTCGCCTGAATGCAGAAACAGGACATAACGTTCACAGAGACGAACAATTAGGAAGTCAGGATGTGTGCGTGTCCTTGTGCGTATGTGTGTGCGCATGTGTCTGGGTGTGTGTGCGCGTGCGTGCATGCGTGCGTGTGAAGTTATTGTATAGAATATGACGACATTTATATGAAATTCAGTCTTGACCCGCCACCATTTACTCCTATAGAAAAATGTAGGCACAAACTTCATGCAAATAAATGATAGCGGTACATCTGCACCTGTGCTGGAATTTGGATGCAAATCAGCAAATAAATATCTGTTTAAGATTGGTCCAGGCAACGCGATCCCACTTGTATGTCATGTTCCATCTCCATTTATCTTCATGTTATAAGAGTTTCGTCTCGTACAGTTCTTTATTGCTTCGGCACTAACGAGGAGCTCGGCATGTGAAGGATACACTATAGCTTTGTTTTTGTAAACAGCTAAAATGATCTCTTTTTCAACCTTATCATAATTTATCACTATCCAAAGTATTCAAGTGTGAAGGCTAAGGATGTAAGGGGTTTATCACTTGAGTATCATCGTCTGCTGAAGGTATCAGTACTTTCTATGATCATGTGTAATATATTAGACAATATATATGCCATACTTTACTTGAAACGTGTATTATAATGGGTCTATAGTGAATTATATTGTCAACGTATTAAAAACACGTGCTTTTCCTCTGGTTTATGGTATAGCGAATGATAGGGATAGTGAGAATGTACCACTCCGTATTGCAAAGTACCGTACATACGCGTCAATATCCCGAAAATAGTTATATTAATTAGACTTTGTTGGCACAAGCTTTATTAATTTTTGTTTAGTATTTCTTTCATCTCATTTCTGTGGCCTTGTATCGCCAGTATCAGATCTTTATTCTACGACCATTAAATAGGCGGCTTGGATCGAAAATACAGAATAAATCTATGGTTAGATTTATAGTCGCATCCCTTATCGTTGGAAACCTGTTGTTCCGTGACAGTGTCTTTAGCAGTTTAGCTAACGAGAACTTCTCCGGTAGCTGTCGCTCAATAAGCCATATAGCTATACTCCTTACTTCTCCGATCGCTACTACGCAGAGACAATTTCATGAAGCTCACAGTTATGAACGATCTCATTGTTTACAGTGTAAGATAATAACATGCCTCACGTATGTGCTTTTACTTAAAATTAATGTTGTACTCTGAATGTTATTGACTTAATCATTTAGCCTTTTGTTGTTTTCATAATCTCTCATCAGGGATGTTCACAGATTTTAAATGAATAGCAAAACAGGAACGTAGTTTTTTAATGAAAATAAATTTATGAATGAGCCTTTAGGATTATTATCAGTTTTTATTTTAAACTTTGTAGCATCAAGAAGCTAAGGATATACACAAATAATACGTTTGATCCAAATCCCAAAACGTAAAGTGTAAATGAGTACAATCATGATTTATCTATTGTATTATATATGAGCAACACATTTAGCCGATTTAAATATTTTAAATGAAACTATAAAAACAACAATGTTTATAATGAAACCGTATGAGCCTTTGTTTTATGTATTTTTTTTTCTATTGATTAAAATGTACTTCTCTTTTTCTTACTGCCTGAACACCACCTTTGTTTTACCAATCCATCCTCAAAACCAACTGTACTCACTTACTTATTTCATGAATCTATGTTATCGTGTACGAAGTCTATACATTTGGTTGAAAGTTCAAATATAAGTTGAGTCGATTTAACTATGACCTGCCGCGTGGCTGAAATAGTTACGCATGTCCTTCCGGTACAAGAGATTGGCATTGAAGTCCATCTGAAAACCAACATGTCGTAGGATCATGTTCTAGGTAGACTCACACTTCGTACTTAGAATATTGGACTGCCACAATCATTCTACCCACGTTTGGCTTTGTTCTGTACGCAGATAAGCTTTGTAAATACGAGTCAACTCGATGCAACTTTTAAAAAATATTAAAAACATCCGTTTCAAGTTGTGAGGGTTGTTGGTGCGGGAATGTTGATGCTTACATTTCCGCGCTGACAATCTAAGTCGAATCGGGTCTTTCTTCTAAGGATAGTAATATGTACACTATGTTAAATAAAATATCACCTTCTCTGACCCAAGGAACAAAAACGAGCATCAAATGACCGTCATTACCTTTCTGAAAATTAGATTGAACTTAATGCTATGAAAAGAACATGGCCTTTACGGATGTCATGTCATAAAGACTTTACTGACAAGGAATTTATTGTTTTCATTGATGATAAGGTCAGCTTGTGTGCAGATTACTAAAAAAATCTGGGTGCAGAGTAACACGTCTTTTTAGTTTACTGTTTAGCCTGCTCTACTTTAAATAAGTATGCCCAGAAAATGACAAAAATCGGGTGATAGCTTTAAAACAAAATCTGTCTTATACATAATGTAGCCATACAAAATGGCCTATGTCATGGAATATACATAATATTCATGTTTTATACTGACACGCTCTGAAACGTACATACCAACAGAGCGATTGACAGACAGACCGAAAAAATAAAGTGAGAAAGAAAGAAAAGCAAGGTAGAAAGAAAGAAAAATAAATCTTACCTGCTATACTTATATAAATTTGACTGCATAAACTTTGATTACGGTAGCTAACGAGTTGTAGCAAAATCAAGATTTGCTTCTATAAATATTAATACTTCTCTTTTTTTAAAATTATGTAATCCAGTTGTCTGTTTTTAATCGTTACATACATCGTTACATAAAGTTGAGAGGAAATATACATCTTAATTGTTCTTCCTTTGCTAACTAATTTGTTTTGTTAAAAACATTGAATCTTCATAAAAGTAATCGTGACAAAAAAATAAAGCACACTCATTTATACTTTAAATATAGCTCAACTGTATTTCTTCTGAGTCATTTTCATCTATTCTTTTGTAAATTATCAAATATGAAAGATGATATGCACACAGAGACAAGTCTGGTTAGTCACCCAATAGAAACCGTCACGGGACCAACGTCTTTTGGCACATGCCGTGTTGGGGGTGATCAATTAAAAATAGAAAAAAGGGGTCATCAGTGAATAAGTTACTTCACTCGCTTTTTGTAGGGATAATTAAAAAAGGTCTGAATGTTCAAAAAGTAATCAAGCATGAATACTGCGGGACACAAACTAAGAGACCAGTTTAGCAAAAACCTTCATTGTAAATTGACCCCCCCCCCAACACACACAAACTAAAAGCCTATTTAAGGGGTAATTCTCAAAATTAAAACATCGTTTTATCTAGAGAGTATAGGGAGTAAATGTTTGAATTTTCTGTCCTCTAGCACCATACGTTTGTTGGCAGTTTTGGTGACAGTTTTGGTTGATGATTTTTAACACGCAGATTCAAACACTCGTATTTGAGTCGATGTAACTAGGTACAGAAATAGATATTCAGGCGAAGGTTTAAGTAAACCTGTGCGTTCAACACTGGTCTATTATTCGCGCCTTTGTTTGATTTTAGTTTTTAAAAGCAACAACCTAAAAGAATTGTGAAACCGAGTAATTATTCCATTTCCATTTACAGAAGGTCTGAAGCGGTTCTTTCAGTGTTTCAGACGTTCATTCGATAGCTGTCAGTGTGCCCTCGACCATAAAACTGTTAATCAGAGGCAACGGTGACATCTTTTATCAAGTATTATTTGAAAAGAGTTATTTAGAAATTAACTTCTGTGTTCTCAGTTTGTCTAATTAGTGCTGAGCCCTGTACGTCCTGAAAGGAGGATTATTCCAGCCCCATATCCTAATTTTTCATTTAGAGTTCACATTGGATTTTATAATCAGTATCGCTCGGTGAATATGAAAACTCGCTCAAGCGATTTTGACTTGTACAGTTGAATTAACTTACCTAACACATTTTGATTATACATTATTTGATGATGACTTGACAAGTAATGAATAGAATTTACAAGAGAGATTAATAATCTAGTTTTCTATCTACTTACAACAGAAATATACACATAAAACAAAGATCTAGAGGTAAGATCCATTGATGGTAGA
>VCCN01004667.1:2582223-2592331 GCA_006491835.1 Architeuthis dux
CTAAAGAGTTCTCAAGCGTAATAGCGCAACAAGCTATGCTAGAAAAACTGCGCTGAAAAGACTATCGACTTCCAAAGACACTATTTTTCCATGAGCTGGCGAAATAGAGGTGCACCATAAAAGAGATACCAGGATTCCCTAAAGGACTTGACTACCGTAAATATGAGGCCGGAGCTGCCGACTGAAGATATGGCGCCACAGAATCATGAGCTGAGAAGATGGGACAGCGTTGTACGCTTGGCGTTTCCTCCGGTCGCCAGTCCTTCTCCTGCAGAGGCTGTGGATAAATGTACCTGGCTATCTTGCGGCAGATGCGAAATCCCCTCCCAAATTTCCGTTTGCAAAGTCAAGCCATGATGATGATCTTGACATATAAACTCAAATTGTATTATGATTTGCTGTTGATAATAAGAGTTAACCCAGTATATTACGCATACGTTAATTTATTACAATTATATAATATTGCTGACCGTATTATTCATTTAATTGTCTAGAAGTTCCTATAAAAGATAAGTGTTTAAATTTAACTTATCAATTGTACTTTGCTGATTATAACAAACACTGCTTAAACTAAAAACAAAAACTGCCTTTGAAATGCCGTTGGATTAGATAAGCAGTGTTATTGACAAGTATTTATAAATATTTCAAATTATATAAATTATAGCATTTTAGAATCATTAAATATACAAGAATTTCTATAACTTATGGAAATTCGGATCAATTGTTTTGAATGCAAACAAAAACCTCCTAAATATTGATTTAATATATTTTTAAAAAATGTTTAAACAATTTGACATCCAGATGTATAAAAAAAAATCAATTCATCAAACTTTCAGAAATCTTGAAAATGATTAAATTAAGATTATATATCTTCAGGAGGACTAAACTCAGAAGAATTATGTATGTTTTTAAAATAACGTCCGAGCTTAGTGTGTCATTCCGCGGATACATGTTTTAAAATACTTCGTTTGAATACGATAGTATACGTTGGTACTTCAATAAGTCCACAGGCTAATGATAAAAAACATTTGTTTTACACAACAAATATTTATTTTTCAACATGGTCTCCTTTGTCAATGTGCTTAATTCAGTGGTGAATATATCACTCACATAGATCAAACATTATACAGTGAAAGACTCATATCAAGATTCAGTTGATAACCACGTGTCAGCCTAGCCAATTATTCATTCCACCATCCTAAATAATTTCGTTTGTTCTGCTGGTCCGAGCGAAACTGGCTATTGACGAAGATTTCTGTACAATTTTCCAAGTATTTCTTCTTCTTCGCATCGTTGTTTAATGGAAACTGTTTTGTTTTATGTTTAATACGTCCCCATGTCATTGGTATTAGAAAGAAAACAAATATCTTCAATACGGAAGAGTTGTGAAAAGATCTCCCCAATGACTTGAGAAAAAATCTCGTCTGAGAGTAAGAGTGAGATTGATCTAACCTCCACTCTCCTCTCACTCTCACTCTCCTCTCTCTCTTCTCATACTAAATTTCAATCATCAGCGAAAGCTGCTGCTGATGGATACAACAATGTGATCTCAAACTAAAAAGTGTGTATCTTTTGTTCGTTGTCTTCGTCGTCGTGGTTGGACCTCATTTTTTGGACCTCATTTGTCACAAAGCCAACCATCATCAACGATAACTGCTGCTGATTGAAACAAAATGTGATCTCAAGCTGATCTAGACGACTACATTTGCTGAAGGAACTGCAAGTTTGATTGCACCGTGTATTGCACTGTGTACATCTAGCTACGATGTAAAAGAGGTGACTGTGCAAAATTCCTGGATGCGCCCCCAAATGTAAACACTTTTTTCTTAGTCCATTGCCACCTATTCACAAAATGTAATTGAAATTAATTGAGAAGTTTTCGTGAGTATGTGTTGTGTACATATAGCTACGATGTAGGGGAGATAAATGCAAAAGATTTCTGGATCCTCCCAAAAATTCAAACACTTTTTCCATAGTCTATTGCCAACACTTCCACACAATTTCATTGACATTCATTGAATATTTTGTTGTATAGATACGCTACAGGGGAGGTAATTGTGAAAAATTCCTGGATCCACCCCACAATGTAAACACTTCCTCTTTATTCCACTGCTCATCCTTCCACAAAATTCCATTGCAATTCATTCAGAAATTTAAGAGATATCATGGTTGACTAAAAGTAAGTGTTCGGTTTAGCATTATAGTTACATTGTAAATAGAACCCACCGTTTACGCCCCACAATTTATTTGTTTCTTCAAAACTGTATGTAAGCCTAATACACGGCAATAAGACACACGATTTAGAGTTGGAATGGTGTTGATAACACGAACACTGTAAGAGGAGCAGCGCCAAATTGACCAGAATGAGGCCAAACTTTCGTTGATTTGAAAGGGACGCGTTTCATGCCTCACCGTTTACGCTTCGTAAATTATTTACAAGATTATATTTTATTTATTTAATTATTTATTTACAAGATGTAATGAAGCATCAAATTATGATATGAAAGATTAGAATTTATTTAATTATGTATTGAAATAATTATTCATTTAGAAAATGTAATGATGTTTCATATTTTATTTATTTAATTATTTATTTGATTATAATTTATATATTTATTCTTTACGAGATGTTCACTACACCTTGTACGTAAATAATTAAATAAATAAAATATAAACTTGTATATAAATAATTAAATGAAAAGAATCTTGCATATAAATTACGAAGCGTATACTGTGAGGCATGAAAGCGTCCCTTTCAAATCAGAGAAATTTCGCGGTCGACCAAGAATAACAAGACGTGTGTCTTTCCTGACGGGACTGCAAGTTTGATTACGCTGTGTATTACACTGTCTACATATAGCTACGGTGTAGAGGAGGTGGCTGTGAACAATTCCTAAAACCGCTCCAAAACGTAAATATTTCTTCCTTAATCCATTGACCATCCTTCCACAAAATATATTGACCATCCTTCCACAAAATTTCATTGAAATTCATTGGGAATATTTGGAGATATCGTGTTGTGTACATATATAGCTACGACCCAGGGTGTGAATGTGGAAACTTCCAGGACCAGCCATAAAATGTATTGCCCACCCTTCCACAAAATGTCATTGAAATTCATTGTGAACTTTTGGTGATAGTGTGTTATATAGCTACGTTTCAGAGGAGGTGACTGTGAAAAATGCCTGGATCCGCCGAAAAATATAAACGTCTTCCATAGCCCATTGCCCACCCTTCCACCGAATTTAATTGAAATTCATTGCGAACTTTTGGAGATATTGTGTTATATAGCTACGCTGAAGAGGAGGTGACTGTGAAAAATTCTGGATCTGCCCCAAAATATAAACACTTCTTGCTTAGTCCATTTTCCACGCTTCCACAATATTTCATTGAGAACTTTTGGAGATATTGTGTTCTGTACATATAGATACGATGCAGGCGGCGGTCGACTGTGGAAAATTCCTGGATTCGCCCCGAAATGTATTGCCCACCCTTTCACCAAATTTAATTGAAATTCATTGAGAACTTTTGGAGATATTGTGTTGTGTACATATAGCTATAATGCAGGCGAGGGTGACTGTAGAAATTTCTTGGATTCGCCCCAAAATTCAAACACTTTTACGTTAGTCCATTGCCCACCCTTCCACAGAATTTCATTGAAACTCATTGTGAACTTCTGCAGATATTGTGCTCTACAGCTACGCTACTAGCGAGGTAATTGTGAACAATTCCAGGATTCGCCCTAAAATGTAAACTCTTCCCTCTTTGGTCAATTGCCATCCTTCCACAAAATTTAATTTTTCGACCTCATTTGTGGTAAAGCCAACCATCATCAGCGACAGCTGCTGCTGATTGAAACAAAATGTGATCTCAAGCTAACAAAGTCTTTATCTATTGATTGTCGTCTTCATGGTCGTGGTCGGATCGCATTTTTTCGACCCCATTTGTCGCAAAGCCAACCGTAGACCCGGAGAACACTCGGAATAAAATATACAATATTTTCTATTTTAAAACACTCTCTTCGCCGGCAATTAAGTTCGAGGTAGGAAACAAAATTCCCCTCAATTTTGACTCCTAATAGGGAAAAAAAGAGCAATCAGAATATGAGCTGAAGTAAAAAAAAACAATTTCTAAAGAGAGTGTTATTAGAATATTACCTTAGGTAAAAACATAACTTCCCAAACAAGTGTTATCAGAATATGAGGTCAGGTATAAAACAGTTTCCCCACAACAGTTATCTGATTATTCTGATAATATGATAACTTCATAATAGAAAGTTATACGTTCTATCATTATGTCACAAAATTATGTGATGTCACTGTGATGTCACTGTACCTGTACGGACATTAAAGGTCTAGTTCCGCATTATAGTTATATCATAAATTGAACTCCCTCCTAACACATAATGTAGCAGTTTTAAATCACCGGGATTTGTTTTATTCTTCAAGTTAGCGCTAAAAAAGGTTATCTGCCTACCATTTGCTGTTTTTGATGGGTTACGATATTACACATATGTAAAACCTCTTGAGCAACAGTACCAACCACTAAGCCAAATCTTCAAACTTTATATGTTTTATGATGGGTCAACAAGAAAGAATCTATTCAGGAATATCAAATTACCATTTGATCTCAGTGTTGCATGCCACACGCCTGCAAGTGGTCTGCCAGGAAAGTATCAAGCCATTTTGAATATCTAGAGAACTGGTTGCGCGACCTTGATGTAACTTGGCGCCTAATAAGAGGGGACGTTACTACGCATGTGGGAATAGACATTCCGCAGTGAAACGCCGTTGAGTGAGATTATGTACCGTGTAACCGTCGCATTCATAATGACGAGCCTACCCATTCTTCCGTTTGTAGGAGGATTTAAAAAAGATCACACCACCCGGGTCTCTAAGCTCCCCATCAATCCAGATGTGGCCCCTGCAACTTCTCACTTTTAACAAAGCTAAAACAGCCGTTGAAAAAGAGGAGATATCAGACGGTGGACGAGATTATGGAAAACGCAACGAGGCAGCTGATGGCGATCCGAGAAAGGACATTGCAGAGGACATTGAAAAGTGGAAGTGACGCTTGGATAAGTGTGCGTTAGGTCTGAATGGGAGTAATTTGAAGGGGACTAAAACGTCATTGCCCTAGGTAGGCTTTCCCCCGTTAATATTGAATGGCTGGATACTTTCCGGACATACTTCTTATTTTCAGTCTCCTAACAATTATTGGATAACATTCTTCAAGAAATCTTCAAGCCTGGTATGTATGGGTTCCGTGTCAGTTATCGGGGAGCGATTTGTTCGTGGCCAACATACTTAATAATACATGTATCAAGCAGCGAGGCGTTATGTCAACGGAGACACGGCCATCTGTAATCAGGTGTGCTGAGTTTTAATCACTCCATGAATCAGCAAGAAACGAACGATGGCGTCATCTGATAACTGCCTTTCACAGTTTGTTACAATATTATTTCTTATTTTTCTTTGTCGAAATAAAAGTATTCACTTTTTATCTATCTTTGTAATGCTGAATAATGTAATCAGTTATGCTCCGAAAATAATTCTTTCGCTGATTCTATGTAAACAATACGTACAACATTGGACCATACGTCAGTAACACCTGTTTTTAAATGTGCGCAAAAAATTAAATAAAAAAGTACTAAATGAACTAAGGACAAACCATTCATTCCATCTTATATCGATACTAACTATAAACATTGGTAAAAGAAATATTCATGGAACATTTTCGCAATCTATTGTCAGTGAGCATGATCCTCAGTCAGTGATCTATAGGTACTTACTAACATGGACTTTCATGGCAAATTCAGCAGCTTACAAGAATTAAATATTCTTGAGTCTCAAGTGTATGAAAGACCCTGAGACTCATCGAGTCTCTACGACAAGGCTTATGGGAAAAAGCTTTGAAAATATGCATAATTATTGTAAATCAAATAAATCTAGGTTGTTTCATCCAGGGGAAGTTACAAATGTTACTGTTTGATTGTCAAAACTTGGCCTTTTATAATAAAGAAAATTACACTGTTACATTGATTATACATAACCAGTCATTGAAATATTGAAATCGTTGCCCAAGGATTACTTGTCTTTCTTTATTTCGTTCATTCTTTCTTTCTTTCTTTCTTCCCTGCTTTCTTTCTCTTTTACATCATTTCAAACTTCATTGGTCATGACCTCCGTAAGTTTCAAGCTGATTTTTCACGGGAATTCTCTCTCTTGAGAACATATTGAATGGACATCACATTAACAGAGAGTTTTGTTTATCGATAGTTACTGAGCTTAGCTGGTAACAGCAAAAGACCAATAGAAGGAGATGGATCTGTTTAGTCACTCAATAGAAAGCGTCACGTGACCAACGTCTTTCGGCAGCATGCCGTGTTGGGGGTGATTAATTAAAAAGACTGGAAAAAGGGGTGATCAATGCATACATTACTACTCTCGCCTTTTGTTGGGTGGTGATCACTAAAAACGTCAGAAGTAAAAACAAAACTAGCGTGAACGCTGCTGGACACAAACTAAGGAACCAATTTACTATAAACTTAGATTGTAAAGTGAACCCCAACTAAAAATCTATTTTGGTGGGGGTAATTTTAAAAGGGACAACACATTTTTTCTAGACATAATAGGGAGTCCATCTTTAAATTTCCAGTTATCTAGCTCCATTGGTAGCGGTCTTGTACGCGCGGCACATACATAGCTAGCCAGTAAGCCAGGCAGCCAGCCAGACTCACTTGAAAACTGAAGAAACATATGTTGACAGTTGTGGTTACGGGGAAGATTGTGTTGCGCTAATAGAGAAGGGAAGCTTGCATTGAAAATCAGCATTCGAAATCGTAGCTTTTACCAGGGCTCTCGAACACAGGACAATGTATTAATGTTTTGATCACAGGGTATGTTGCAATAATATTGTTTATCTAATGAAGATGGGTGAATTAAAACGCTAAAAAATAATGCAACTATGAGAACAGATCTTGAAATGTTTCAATATAAATGTGTATGCCCTTACAACTCAGAAGAGAAATGGGATTTTTAAGTCTTTTTTAAATAGTTTATTTGGCCAATTTGCCTACCCATTCGCTAAAACGGATCACTCTGCCTTCGGGCAGGCATACAAAAGACAAAGTGAAATCATGGGTGTATCTGTTACAAAGACGGAGGAAAGCAGGTATTTTGTGAACTACCCCATGTAAAAACCTTTTTTATTTACTAATTTATTTTTCTTCATATCTTTTTATCGCAATGCTCAGATCATCTTACATTCTGCGACCGTTAATAAACAGCATGTATTGGGAATAGAGAAGCAACTTCCAATGACTGGCTGTAGGCTAGCTCTTTATTTCTGATTTATGCGGTCGGTACGAGTCAAAGATTCATAATAGAAATTCTTCACCGAATAATTTCAGTATTTCGTATTCTCTATCGGAGAGTATGCGAATGAATACTATGCTATTTTGCGAATAATTTGAACTTATTTCACTTGTTTATCTATAACTTTGAGAAGAGTCATTAACATACTAAATTTGTTCTATAACTTTGAGAAGAGTCATTAGCATACCAACTTTGTCTATAACTTTGAGAATAGTCATTAACATACCAACTTTGTCTATAACTTTGAGAATAGTCATTAACATACCAACTTTTGTCTATAACTTTGAGAAGAGTCATTAGCATACCAACATGTATATATAACTTTGAGAAGCATCATTAACATACCAACTTTTGTTTTGATGCTTTGCACAACTGGAGAGAGAGACCGATAAGGAAGTCTCTCTTCTTACGGATATTGCATTTTACATTTGAAGAAGGTCTTAGAATGAATCGGGCGATGCGTTGTGCCATCAAACAAAAGTTGATATATATATATAATTCAATTGTTTAATTTTTTTCCTTCAAATTCACTTCACTTTCTAGTTGTTATTCTTACAGTGAATCAGCGTACTCATCTTTGAACTTAGCCAAATCCTGATTCAATTATGTAAAATGAATGAAAAAACAAAATGAATGTGGGTCAAATTCATAATCTGAGCGAACTTTGAAGGAATGTCTGATTAGGATATTTATTAAACTCATTGAAGCAAATTAAAGTCTACCAAAACAAACCCTCCTTGACATGAGAGTCACTTATAATCGTAATTTAAAACTAAGGAAATAGCTGATTAAAAATGTTTTAGCATTAATACGCAGGAGCGAAGTTGGCAGCGTGGAAAATGGAGGCAGCGAAACGAGTTCAAGTTTCAGCTGAGATAGTTAGTTTTCACTACGCCCTAATGCTCTTAGGAAAGGCATGAATCCACATATTCCAATAAGTCAGGTTAGGGATTACTCCCCTGCCGGTACTATGTAAACAGATTTCACCCAGTAACATGTTACTTGGAAAGGAGATTAACATCGCCAAGTAACCTGATTCTCTCAAGAAATGCCAGGGGAAGAACAGTGTGGTAAACAGACGATCTACAAAGCGATGGGATAATTTGTTTTGATACAGGCTGCAGCTTCTTTTCTTCTTATCTTTTAGTTAATGCATCTCTGGATCCAACGAATATAAATATTGTTCGAATATTTGTGATGGAGAGCTTTCAGCTATACTTTTGGCCATTAATAATATTGTTCATTTTTTAAATATGTAATATTGTTAAAGTTGACGTTTGTCATTTGCGCGTTACGACGACATTTCTCACGTGGCGGTAAACAATATAAATTCTTCACTGGTTCAAACTTTTCTTTAAGTTTTTAAATACGTTTAAAATCCCAGTTCCAACATTAAAAAATAAGTTATTTAGTTTTGGATTTCTTGATTTTATGATGAGGGCTTGAATAATCTGAATTCTCTTTTCTTTACAATTAATATACGCGTATTGTTTGCGAGTATTTGCCGCATAATTGTGGAAATATCAGTGCTTTGCATTTTATGATTAATTATTAAGTGCGACATCTTTTCCCGAGCAAAATTAAGAAGTAAAGAAATCAAATTAAAAATACGCAACCAATTTTAAAATATGGCAACCAAATTAAAACCTACGACAGTAACATTTAAAAATACGACGGCCAAATTTAAAAATACGCCAAACAAATTGAAATCTATGGCAATCAAATTAAAAAATAAGGCAACACAATTTCAAAATACGCAATGCAAATTAAAAAATATGCCAGGAGATTTGTCTCACTTGTCTTTTTAATTTGCATGGCGTATTTTAAAATTTGGTTGGTGTATTTAAAAAAAAATACAGTCGAAGTTTTTAATTTGGTTGGCGTATTTCTTTAATTAGCTTGCTTTACTTTAGGTCTCGATATTGTCGCCGTTTTTCCCTTTCTTCCAATTTTACTCTGCTGTCTGCTGGAATAGCGAAAACCACTATCGAACATATTTTCTAGATCCGGTCTTCTAGACTGGACTGGACGATCCTTTTGAATTTCAAAGTCCCATTCTCTAATACATATTCTGGTTTATGCATATACCATCAGTTTGCATGGTCAAATCTTAATCGTTTGCACAGTTCACAGTGGATGATCTCTATTTGTACGGTTTCTGCGCACACTTGTAGCATTTAGTTATTGTGTGACTGGAAATCTCGTCTCTATCTTCACAGTCTGCATTTTCTATGTTGCTCTATTCTGTCTATATTTGCTCTTATTGTTATTAAGAATAATAATCTTTTTTTTTATCCCTACTGTATTTAACTCGCTGATGGAGCCAAGAAATAGAATCAATTGATGAAAACAGATCAAAAGATTACTGAACAGGAAAATAGGGTCAGTGGAAAGCATTCATCACTGATACATTCCACTTGGAACCCCTCTTACATGTTTGATTCACAAAGGTCAAGTATGTTTTCATGAACCGGGCATTGCAACAACTTACTTATCCATGTGTTTATTTTTGTGCAGGCGATGCAAGAGACGCATATCCCTTTCCTATGTCAGTATTTAAAATTTCTTCCCGACATCAATTTTTACACAATTTTGTAAAAGAATTCACCTTTGCCCCGGGGTCCACACATCCCTAGTAAACATTAGCTCTTAAGGCACGTTAACTTGCCTTATCATACAAAGACCATTTACAGTGCTTCCCTTAAGCTAGGAAATGTGTTTATCACTATTAG
>VCCN01004667.1:2645375-2658366 GCA_006491835.1 Architeuthis dux
TATATATATATATAATTTACTGAATTCGTCTGTTACAGGGCTGCAATATCGGGCCAGCCAGTAAAGATTGAGCACAACCAGTGTATTTTTATGTAGTTTATAATTAATTACTAGTGTCTCGTTGCGTGAACACAAGTGTTACGGTAATTTGATGATCATTTCTCAGCACAATATTAATTATCATTATCATTAGAGATGTTTTAAAAACATTACTTTTTCATCAATCCTTGATGGGATTGTTTCCACGAAGACGAACCATTGGGCCATTCCTCTTTTGTTAAGTTTATCCTTTTGTGGTTTTAAGGAGTGATTTGACCGATTAGGATACAATACATATAACTTGTATCGCCTTGAGTCATATTAAGCTTAATTCAAAGCGGAAATGTTTCAATGGCCCGATTGTTGATAATTTCCTAATACTAACAAGTGTATCGTAAAAGGTTGATGAGGCTCACAGATACGATCTCTAAGTAAACACTTTGTTCAAGCCCTAATGTCCAAGGTGTTATGCCCTGCGTTATGTCTCATACGCTGGTTGTTTTAGTTATTTACCTAGCGTTGTAGGCCAATTTGTTTTATAAGGCAGACATTGTGTGTGTGCGTATGTGTGCGTGTGTGTGTGTGTGTGTGCGTCTATAAACATTACAAACAAATGCTATTGCATATTCTTTTCTATAGGAATGCACAGGTATTATGGGAATAAGAAGACTGTATAGCTACTGTCAGGAGTTTTGACCACCTTAACATTCAGCATTGGACACCTGGTCCACAGCTGAATTCATGAGCTGATTATTAGTAATATAGGCGAACACACGAGCAGATCAACTGAGAAAGCCGAAATGGCGTAAAGCAAAGAAGCAATTACCAATAATGTATATAGGAACATCTTTAGCATCCCCCGACCCAAAGAATGGAGATGAGTGTACGTTAGGCTGTGCCGTCGCATATGCATAAGAGAGGGAGATGGAGAACGTGCTGTCTCCATAACGACTCGCTGCAAAACAAACGCTGAACTTTTTTGCAAAAGCGAAAACAATTGCATAACGTGAACTTTCAAAAAGCGGGGTATACCTGTACTAATCCTGACACCTTGCCGTTAAACAATGGCTTGCAAGCAACTCTCGCACACCATTACTACTGCAGTGAGTTTGACCTTAACTGGAGACCCGCACTGGCCAGCTTGTGCTGTACTAAGTTAAGATTAGTAGATATCAATAACAATCCTAAAGTAATAATCATGACCAGATTGATTTAAATTCATGCAATTTGACCGTGAAACAAATTATAGCCTGTTGACCGAGAATACGTCCATCAGAAAGCACATTCCCATTTTAATCAGAAAGATAGAGTCAGGAGCACGCTCTAGTGTCCACGGCTAAAACCGAGGAATACAGTTTATTTTTGTCAGCACCAATAAAAACCATGTGACTTAATAATGTATCCAAGAGTCTTCAAAATAAATTCCTGCTGAGATAATATTCATTAGTATTGGAATGGTTGTCACATAATACACATTCTTTCTTTCTTCTTTTATGTCAATGATATTTGAAACATGTCTCACCGATTTCTTCAGAGAGTCAACAAAGTTTAAGCCGACTAAAATTATTACTGTGCTGAGGATTTTATATTAACGATCAAGTTAGTCAATTTGAAATTTGCAGAAAAAAAGTTGCTGATATAAAGAAACTAAACCTGTAAGAAAAAGGAAGGAATATTACCATTCCTTATGTTTCTCTCCCCCAGAATATCGGTGAAAAAGAGAGAAAGAAGAAAACCCATCCTCTTTTTCTAAAACATTTTCTTTCTTTTATTTCCCTCCTTATTTTATTTCATTCACTAGTAGTTATTAAATTATTTGCAGATTTGTAATGTCGTCTTTTATTAAAAGGAGTGTTTGATTGTCACTTGACATTTCAGCAAAATCTAAAACAACTTTAACAATTAAAACAATAACATGAGCTAACTTATGACGTTGTGTTATTCTTTTTAATATGTGTGAGTGGCACAGCAAGCCACATAATTTAATCTTGCTCCCCAATAAAAGTTGAATGAGAAATTAAGTTGATTTTTGTATCATTTGATGCGTAATATCATTGGTTAGAAATTAGGTAGAAGTTCCTGTTAGTTTTCACAAGTTTCTATCAGAGTTTTCTAAAATAATTGTTGTGGTATGTCTATATGTATGATGCCGATCCTCTCCGAGAATGACAATGTTAAGGAAGGATATTAGCACCACATTATGTTTATATGTTGATGAACTGGAAGTCACTTGATAAAAACAAAATGCTGTGTGATGGAACAAAACACAAATTTCGTTGTCATGCCTTTGATACAGAAATCATCATGAAACGAAAGTCCAAAGTCCAATAGAATTTGGAACCATTGCCTTGATTTTTATGTCAGGAGGACCCTTTGATACTCCAGATCGATTCTAAGGCTAAATGATATCCAGTAGGCGTGTATCTGTTCTATTTATCTCTAAGCAACATGCGTTCTGGAAATGTGTGTCCTTCTAAAAACATCAAAACCATAATGCAAGAATCAGGGTACTGTAAGTTGCAAAGGCCACAAAGATATCCAGATGACATATTTGTTAGGTTAGGAGCAACTATTTGATGTACAATTAAAATAAACCCATTTTAAGCAATTTCTGCTTAAACAATTTAAAATTACTAGTAAAATTGAAGATGTTTTCTAATTAATCAGAAAAGCAAACAGCAAGAGCAATGGAACCAACCACAAAAAAGAAAAAAGGAAAATATTTTGTATTTTAATCATCGAATATGGAAAATAAAATGTCGAATAAAATTATTGAAATAGCGAAAAAAGTATCAGTATTAAATGTCAACAAAAAATAAACTGGCAGACTGGTGGGCTGGCGTATATCTAAATAAAATATAGACCGTCGAGTTGGCGTGCTGGTGGGCTGGCGTGCTGACGTACATAACAAGGATAAACGATACATGTGCCAAGAATGGAAAAAAAGTACTTTGTATATTGTCCTTTCTTATTAATATGCAATTTCATTGTGTTATTAAGTAGCATTAGATGTATGGGGGATTACTCGATTTTACAGTGAATCCAGGTCGGCATTTTATAACAAACACTGGTGCAGCAAATATTTAAAATCATTTGATTATCTACATCTGACGAAATGTATTGTAGGCCAACATTCACGCAAGCGAATAAAACATCCGATTTTAAACAAGGATCTCACGATTATAAGAAAATACAGTAAAGCCTCGGTATGACGATCCTCGATATAACGAATTTCGGCTTTAACGAACTCGTGGATCCATCCGAACTGACTTCGAATTCACCGAACCATGTTCGATAGATGCGGACGACGATAACGAACTTTTGGTACTTTGCTGGAAAAATAAACGTAAATAGATGTATTAGAACACTACAAAGCAAATAAACTATATAATAACAATTATTTATTTTGATACAAAACAATTTATTAATTAACAATACTTTCGTAAAAAATTTAATAATTTGTATTCTATTTTTAACTGAGATACTTTTATTTCAATTTGATATATTTGAAAAAATAAAATCACTTTAAGTCTGGTATTTTCGGCTATCTATCCCATTATATTTTCGAAGGCAATGATATCTCATCACTGTCGCCAGAGAGATTCGTCCGTGGTACCCGGCAGAATATATTTTTTAATCAATTTCAAGTTCCTCTCGTTCCTGTCGGGAACAAATTCCAGGAAACCTACACGAGTCGTGGTATATCGAAACTGCCAGAAACCTATCGACATGGTATATGACGCCTTCTGTTATACTTTCTTTGCGTCATAAAAATCACAACAACTTTTGTTTTTAGAAATTGAAAGAAAACCTTTGGAAAACAAATTTAAATCAATAAAAAAAGTTCAAAATAAATTAGAATTCACGAAAAGAATTAAAATTAAAATGCCAACGGGAACGCTGTGTCAAATGTTTCAATAAATATGAATAATATTCATATGAAAATGACGGAATTGTGTATTAAGTTTTGTGTGAAATTATTGTTAATTAAATAAATTGCTTTGTATTAAAATAAATTAGTGTTTGTTTTGTAGTTTCTTAATAGATTTGTTGTGCTTTTAGTATGTATAATAGTGTTTGTTTGAATTAGAATTAAAATGAAAACGCTGTCTCACGGCAATGCATATGAATATGACGAAGTTCTTTTTCGCAACGAATGCTTTTTCTGTAGTACCATTTTGGGGGGTCTATCTCGAGACCTGTCTTCCCACAAAGAACCGAACTGTCTTCTTAATTACCGAACAAAGTTCGATAAATGGGAGGTCGAATCACCGATCGCGTGCGTGCCAAAACTGATGGGATGCATGAAGGAATTCTGGCACGCATGGGCGTGGTTGGTGCTTAGTCTCCTTCGATACTCGGTCGCATCAACGTGTTATTCGCTTTGTGCTTACTGCGTTGTGTTTTCTGCGTGCGATTGCTTCTAGGGGCAACCGAACTGCCTTTAGATTTACCGAATGATGTTCGTTAAATGCGGTGAACTAGCGAACTTACTTCTTATTTACTGAACGAGGGCAACCATCGGTCATAACGAACTTTTGGCTTTTACAAAAAAAACCTCCCCCCCCCAATTAGTTCGTTATTGCGAAGGTTTACTGTATAAGTAACATGTACCGCATTCTCAAAACATTCAGAAAACAGTTTTTAATCCTACTGAGTTGTTGAAACAAGAAGTAAAATAACGGTTAGGTGTATGCTTTAAAAGACTTCCAATAATGTCCGTCTTTTTGAACGCTAAATACATTTGTTTGTAAATTAAACAACTTACAGTGGTTTATCATCTTTTGGTTTAACCTAGAATTGTACCTATTGAACGTCAGGGGGAGTAGTTTGCTTATAAACGGTGAATACATTAAAGTACATGTGACTCAAAGGATTATGGACCGAATCACAACATGTGATGCATCTTTTCTTCCAAGTTCACTAGAGACAGAGAAACAAGTATGTATATAAACTTACTTTGTACATGTAATCGAATACTTAATGGCAACTATTATTAAACTTTGACTAGATTAAGTTGCTTATCATCGCAACTACTCACACCGTCATTCTACGGTCATTAGTAAATGGCGTAGATCGGAAATAAAGAGTAAGCTCTAGGCCTGTGTTGCCAGATAATTGGAAACGTTTCTGGCCAAAAACACGCAAATAAAATGTCCCAAAAGGACAAAATGACATAATAATTTATTAAAGCATCTTTAATAAATTGCAACAAAGTCAACGTTTTTGTTTCGTACGAATAGCAGGAAGTAAGTGTTTAGTTTAGCATTACAATTACATTGTAAATATAACCACCTAAATAACCTTAAAACAAATAACATTTTCTTGAGGAAACCGAGGTCTTATAGATGGAAAGTACGACAAATTACTTACGAAAAACATTATAAATTAAACGTTCGAGGGAAAAAATGCTAAATTGGCCCAACATTTAAATATGGCGAAACCCAAAAAACCATGGCCAAATGCTTTAGAAAAAGGCCAAAGTTGTCAAATTTATCCATAAAATGGCGTAAGTGGCAACCCTGCGCTAGGCGAGACTTATTTTTACATGAGTTTATTTGATGTAAAAATGAACTTCAGCGGACGAATTCCCATACGACAGAGAATTCCGCTCACCCTCCTCACCCACAATCTATCTGTCCACAGTAAAAAAGCCTTGCTATTCAGTACTTGTTAAAAGTTCAGAACAACTCGTTCGACTACACTGGAGCCTTTGACATTCCAATGAGAAAAAATAACATAATTGTTGACATTGTTTTGACGATAACTATTTCAAAGCCATAGAGAGAAAAGAATTGAAATCTTTGGGACTTGCTTGGTAGCTGAAATGGATATGTATTTCCTACCGGCGCCAGTATTCAGTGTTCGAGCCCCGGTCAAAAGCCATATTTTCGAATGCTGATTTTCAAGGCAGGCAACTCTCTCCACCCGGAATATGTGAGTATCACAAGCTTTTCACAATTATTTCCAAAAATGTTTCTTTGTGCCTCACTAAGATAAGCTTAATAAATAGCAAACATTACATATTTCGCACTAGTCTATTTGTTCACTTTGTACTCGGAAAGGATTAATAAATTCTAAATATTTCTGCCGTTTTTCTGTATTCCAAATCATGAGTTTGCTGTTGGGCTTTTGATTATTCTCATCAAACCATATTCTCTAGTTCTCATAATGTCATCTAACTATCAATGGTAAGATATTGTCAATAATTTTGAGAACATCCATTATCATGTTCATGTTCTGACAATTGAACTAATTTTTTCTGTTGCTTTTGTTGTTGACACGGCGTTTTTGCAACACTTGTAATATAGGTTATTCCATTTACAGCAACGTGTGCGATACAGATTATTTCATAATTTATACGCGAGGACTTTCTCAAATCTTTTCTTTCTTAAGCAAAATATTCCAAGCTGTGTCCTTGTTGAGCAACGAAATCCATACCTCGTTAAATCAACATTGATCCGACATATGCATCTCGTCGACAGGTTGGTGTATAACTTTTCTTTCGGTTTTCTCATTCTCCAGTGGCGAATTTACAACATACATGCAGATGTGGAAAAAAATATAAGGAAGAAACTGGCCATCCACTTAAGGTGGTATTCGAGGAACATAGACAGTTTCAATCTAAAAGGGAAGTGGAACAAATCTGATATATCAGATCATACCAGGAGAGAGAAGGGCGCATATTACATTCTCTGTGACGAAGTCTTAATAATATTAAGATAGACTAGAACACTACTGGAAAGTGATAGTTTGTTACTTTCTTTCTTGTTTGCAATACGTGAAAAAAGAAACCATCTCCTTCCATACAGATTGTACGGCTGATGAAGGCCATAGAATGGATCGGCAGAAATGTTTTAGAACATTATCAACAACTAACAGAATGAACTCAATTATCCGAACAACTCTTGGAATAATAAATGGCAACCTTTATTTTCTTAATTTGACTTGCTTTTTTGTTCAATATAGAGATTAAGATAGTGAAACAGAAGTGATGGATAGAGGGTTCCACATTAAAAAGCACTTCTGTGATACGCACCTCTATGAAGAAGCTGATTAAGATAAATGATGTATTATATGCAAACTCTGCTATATTCACTCGGTATATTTACATATTTATCAATGTGTGTTAGGCAATATCCCGTTAGCCCAATATTTTGATATTAACGGAGGTCATTTAAAGAAAACCTTAAAGAAATAACATTAAAGATTATACACAACTAGATGTAGTACCCGTAGTAGTCAAACTGTATAAGCTTCTCCCTTAGCCTGTGGCTAACCCTTCCACAAAACTTCATTGAAAGTCATTGAGAACCTTTGGAGATATTGTGTGGTGTGGGTATATAGCTAAGATACAGGGGAGGTAACTTTACAAGGATCGGCCGCTAAAACTCATTCACTTTCTGCTTAGCCATGGACCACGTTTACACAACATCTCATTGACATTTATTGAGTACTTTTGGAGATATTCTGTTATGAGAACATATAGCTATGATGCATGGGAGGAAACTGTAAATGGATCGGCCCCCAAAGTTGAATCACTTCCTCGTTATCTTTGCGGAAGGCCTAAATCAAATATCAAAGATTATATAGTAATTAACTAGCTATGTTTAGCCCTTTATATATATATATATATATATTATATATATATGTGTGTGTGTTTGTGTATATATTTGATTATAGATGTCCGAAAAAATAGGTCTACACGATTTAATACATACATATATACATTTAAGACAAGTATTACATGACCTAGCGTACAATCATATCAGTAAAAACGTGTATAGGAAATAAAATATCTTTGACAAAACAGCTTGAGACAACTTTACAGCAATATCATCTGCGTCTGAGTTGTAATGGTCAGGATTCTTGGGCTTTACCCATGTAAGATTCTGGGAATAATCTGCATAATTCCTCCGTAGATAGTTCATCATCCCTGTCCCGGCATCATCACTCTGTTGCCCCAGTTTTCCAATGTAATACAAACTGTGCTTCTTGCTTGTAGATTTGACGTGGACATCGTCACCCAGTTCAAGTTCTCCGGTCTCACCCAACTCTTCTGGTAACGGTATGTATTCTATTACCTCTTCCTCTACATCACTGAGACTAAGAGCGTTAGTGGAGCTTGTTTCATGCGATGGTTGCCTCTTTCTTTTTTCACAGGTTACTAGATTCAACCATCCAACCCGTGATGGCCCAGCTTGAGTGACATCTTGAGAAGTTAAACTTTTGCCAGGTAATACTAAAAGTCTCTTTGCCCTAGCTCTACCAGCTGGCTTTTTGCATCCTCTCTGAATTTCTCGATACAATCAATGACCACGGGAATAATGAGGTCCACTGATGGGATAATTCCCTGGGTATCGGAGTAGTGCAGCTTGTTAATGACTCAATCCTTATTGAGGGGACAAAGGCCCGTCGTTTCAAATGACGTACAGGGTAAAGAATCAACATTAGACATAGCCTTGGGCAACAGCACAAGTAGATATAGAAACCATTGCTTTGGCAACGTGGTGTAATGTTTCCCTGGACCACACTTCCATTAAAGTAAAACATTCCGCCACACCTTTTTCATAGGTCCTTAGACACATACATCTACAGACTGGAAGAGATGAGTGCTGTTAGGAGGTATTAACATGAACTTAATATTATTTTTCTCACACAGTTCAATAATTGTCGCCGATCATTACTCTGGGAGAATCACTACCGAGGGTTTTGTAATGCACAAAAAAACATCAAGCCACCCGGATTTTGTTCGGTTGTATCAAGCATTACTCCAAGCATGGTGCAATTACGAGAGGCACTGCCAGCGAACATCACAGAGAAACTAGTTTTTGAAGTGTTCGTGATCTTTTCAGGATGCTTTGTCCACTTCCTAAATAACACAACAGTGCCTTTTGGATCATCAGAAAAGTTCATTAGATTCTAAATTAGCAAATAAATTGTTCACCTATTCGACACTAACAGCGGCCCTTCTACGACTACGTATATTGTTTTCGAACTGCACTATGCATCTGCCTGCCTTGTCTAAGACGCTTTATACAAAAAGGCGAAGTTCCATCTCATCGAAGGCGTATCCATAACCAAGAAGTGCAACATGCTGGGCTATACTCTGTTCTTCTGTCGGCAGCAACGCTCGTGATCCAGATAAATAGTTGTGAAGTCAATGAATTCCCTATGAATTCTCTTTTCTTTTGAGATATTCTGCATGCTCCCTCCAGCCTTGATGCGGGAAATAGCCACACTCAGGCCATCTTTGGTGTAGCTGTGTGAACGTCTCACATTTCCCACAGGTGTGTAGGTACGCACCATGATTTACTGTCGTAGAAAAAGAATAGCACAGAGGGATTTTTAAAGATATTCCGAATTCCTACGCGTAACATAAATACAAAAATATGACGTTAAAAAAGACTTTTCAAGCAATAAAATTATAAAATAATTAAAAATAAATATTTATAACAATTTACATTTCATGTATTTTACAGTTTTATTTTATAAAAGAATAAAAACGACATTTGTTTACAAGCAATACAATTATAAAAGATTGGAATATTAAGCAATGCAGACTTCAGATCATGCACTTGTTTACCTTGTATTTTAAACTAGTCGAAGTTATATACATCTGAAAACCTCTACAAAGGTCAAACAACTTGGTTAAATACCTTTGTGTATGCCTTTTCACAAAGGCAAACTAAATATATGTGTTATCTCTTCTCATATCTTTATTAACACAAGTGGAAAAAGATATTCTAAGTGCTCAACAATGTTTACCCAAGGTCAAGACTACACTAGAAATATTTAAAATTCCCGCATGGCTGGGAAAGAGAGGCAATACATAATTTTAGAAAATCCCTGCCCCCCGCCCAAAGATAAAATGTTATTAACCAGGAAAGACCTTTAGTGAATGTCAAAATATTAAAAATTCAAATATTTCATGTCTTATTATCAATGATCACTCACCTTAGAATCAGTCAGCACAATTGCATGATGGGCAATTAGCTTGACTTCCTGTAAATTGGACAGTATCCCGAAATAAGAGAAAAGCTAGATTGATTTGGAAAGTCAATTTTTATGGGTTTAAGCCAAAAGAAAGATGCAAATTATGTGCAGTTAGTGTATTTAACTTTGCAAAGAAAACATATTTGATACCCGAGAAATATTCAAAGGATGACTTTTGCAAAAACATTCCAAAGTTACGCCGGGTTACGGTATTGTAAATATACTTCGATAAGGTGGGCCCACTTGCCCCAGAATGTTTATTGAACAAACTACACACACATATTGTTCAAATTCTCTCTCTCGTAGATATGAACCTTTTATCACACTCGTACATATAAACATTATCACTCTGGCGTACATATACACGTTCTCTCTCACATACATATAAACGTTCTATGTCTCGTACATATAAACGTAATCTCTATCTCGTACATATAAACATTCTCACTCTCATACATATAAACGTCATCTCAGTCTCGAATATATAAACATTCTATCTCATTTACCTATGAACTTCTCCCCCCTCTCTCATATATGTAACCGTTGTCTGTCTGTCTGTCTCTCTCTCTCTCTCTCTCTCTCTCTCTCTCTCTCTCTCTCTCTCTCTCTCTCTCTCTCTCTTTCTACCTCGTAAATATAAACAGTATCTCCATCTCTCGTATAAATCTTTTCAATCATCCCGAAACTCTTACTAGTAGTACACACAGAATATTTCATGGGGATATGTTGTGTGGTTCCTTACGTAAGCTGTCACATACAGACGGACATTTTGTGAATTATAAGATACTTTTCATTAGTAGTGGGAACATTTCTTTGAAAATTGTATAACCACAAATATAGCTTATCAATTTAATATAATGCTCTCTTCTCTTTTGGTATTGAGCCATATACATGTTAAGTTTAATAAATGTCAATGGTTAGCGTACTCGTCTCGTAGACCATTGAAATAAGTTCGATCCTCACTGGATGCCTTACGACTGAAATCTTTTGTCGTACTTGGCTAAGCTTAGTGAATATCAGTAATAAAACCTGGTGATTAGTAACGATATCTGAGATACAACTGAAGTTCCTCAAAGAATGGAGCTCGTTTGAATTTTAATTTAAGAATAAGGCAGCGAATCTTTCTTCAATCTTTTCGTCAGTTTCGTATCTCTAAAATATGCAATGCTCGTGCCTCGTGCAAGCGTGCATATGACATCTGCAGTCACTATTCAAAATAAGAGCATGGTTTTCACTAGAAATCCGGCTCCATCAGAAAAACACAATATGATCATTTGTATGCGAATATTGTAACTGTATGTACGTAACTGTATGTATATAAAGTTGTATTGTCTCCTGCTAGAAAATAAACACGACAACAATATACCAAACTCTGAGAGAAGATATTATCGACAATGATCTTAGAATACCAGTCTCTCAGCTACCTACATACCTGTCATGAACGTTGGCATTTGAAACTTTAATTTGACTACTGGCGTTGAAAGATACAATTTGATATATATTTGATATAGCTTTTTTCTTAATGGTTTATCAATTCAGTTGGTTTTGTATAGATCCTTCCTGGAAATGAAACAACAAGAACACTAAAGTGGCGGTTAGAAAGGCGTCTTCATCTGAAAGAGGAAATCGTTTCTACGAGACAGAAAATGCTGTGGCTTCACAAGAATGTTTATAGCGTGTGACTGCTACCTTGAACACAAATAGAAAATTTGCCTCATTTCCTGAGCGTTGCTTAACATGATATATTAGCTGTTTATCATTCGTCGGATTTTTAAAGCAAATACATCGAAACTTTCATTCACTCTAATGATCACGTATATGACACCACATTTTGACGGTAAGGGAAACATTAAATAATAATCGCATACGTATTTTAGCGGTGTCTGCATTTGAATCCAGTATACGTAGGCAAGGCTCCATACAACTCTCTCTCACTTATTATCAGTTTCTGCACTGAGAAACTAAATATTTCTAGCGCAAAGGGGGAAATGTGCCGAAAATAATTCGTGTTTAATAATTTCTACTTACAAATTGTTTTAGCAAGTTTTGTAACCCAATCTGTATGCCGATGTGTGTGCGACACTTCGGGGTCGTGTGCGGGCTCGGGGCGATTTTTGATCGTTTCTCATGTGCGGGTCGGTTTCTCAATTATAGCAGGAATAGACAGAGTTGTCCGTTAAAAAAAAAGAACTTTCTATTTTAATCATAAAAAAGACAAATGTAACAACATAAAATCCACCAATAACCTTTAATAAGTATAGCTTGAGGGAGTTGGTGCTTGATCAGCAATGTTGGGCATTGTAAATAAGGAAAATGTTCAGTGGTCTGAAAATAAAGCAAGCGTTACTGACAGAATACGGCTAGTATAATTTTTAGTTACTGAAATGTATGATCTGAAAAATAGCTTTCAAGTTCTTCGGAAAGTCTTCCATTTCCTTAAACTGAATGAGTGCCCTATGCATAATTAGAACTGCAGAGATGTATGAATTTCTTAATGCCTATTTGGGACTAGAGCACAAGAAATAGTTCATTGGTCAGCGTGCTCGTCATGCAAGCCATCTATAGTGAGTCCATTCTTCATTGAATCCTCCATAAATAAAGTTATTTACCAAGATTAGCTTAGTCTGGTCCACGGCCACAATAGACACCTACTGAGGATCGAACTCATTGCGGTAGCAATGGTCAGCGTGTTAAGCTTATTAACAACTGCTCAACGGCAAGGTGCCCCTGCTTCACGAATATAGCTTCATGTTACAGATAAGTAGAATAAGTAGAACTAGCTGGGCCTGTGGAAGTTTCACAGGTATTGACAGCTAATCTGAGATATAATTACTCTTACATATATATTTCTGCAATTAAAGCATATAATTATGTTAAATTAATGTATTATCTAATATGTATCAATATCAACAATAATAACATGAAAAGCCAACTAAAAATAATATACCTATTATTA